>CM046886.1:21712403-21923496 GCA_025688845.1 Cucumis hystrix | reverse complement strand
CATCATCTTCATCTTTAATCCATCTAATTACTTTGATTAAATTTCTTAATCATTTCCCCCTTGTTGCTTAATCCCATTAATCTTAATAATTAAACAAGAACATCTTCTGGAAATTCCAAATAGTATTACCAAACAATTTTTCTTTCTTTCTTTCTCTCTTTTTAAATGTTATTAATTGTTATGAATCTGATTTAGAGAGAGGAGAGAGAGAGAGATATTTCTTACCTTCTGTCTGAGAGAAAGCAGCAGAAAGTGTTTTTGTTCCTTTAAATTATTCTACACTATCCCAAATATTTGAACACAGTATTTTTTTTCTTTAAAAAATGAATTATTGTAGAAAATATTAATGAAATAATCCCTATGATTAAGAGAGAATATTTAAACGTTTAACAAAAATAATAAAGAAAAATATGGTAATGTTAGAAAAAGTGTGAGAATCCTTTCAGTGCTTTTTAATATTCTTCAAAGTGCAAACAAACAAACAAAAGCATAGCAATCTTTGTTCTTGTTTCTTAGCTTTTGGGGGTTTTATGTAAAAATAAATCATGAGAAATATTATTAATCAAAATGAAGAAGGAAAAAAAAATGAACCCTGACATTTTAACAATTATTGTTTATGGAATCCATATATATAATCCAAAGTTATAATATAATTTTAGATTAAGAAATAAATCAATCATTAGGGTTTTAGATTTTACTTTTCTTTTTTAATGTTTGCATGTGGCAATTAGGGAATTTGTTAAATGAACTTCCCTTTTAAGGTAAGCTTAGATACTATATTTTATTTGTGTATTGTTTGATTGAATATATAATAGTGATGATGGGAGTTGTACTTTCAAATGTCTTGTCTATTGATTTGCATTACCACTTTTAAGCTTTGTTTAATCTTTTAATTGTTAAATAATTAAGGTTGAGTCATCCCTAATCTCTGTCTTTTTTCTTTATGATTGTTATTATATATATATTTTTAAAGAAAAGTTTTTGAAAAAGGGCCCAATTTTTGTAACTTCAAGTGGAAGAAGTCTACCTGACATTTGAATTTGGTGTAGAAAGTTTATTGTTAACAAAATATGCCTTATATTATATATTATAGTTTAAATTGTTGTTTTAGTTTCTTAATCATATCTCAGCCTATGTGGCTTCAATAATCATTATGTCAACGTATTAATGGTAATTATCATATACTATAATACCCTTTTCTTTAAATCAAGAGTTTATTGGATAACATATTAATGAACATGGAATGTTAAATAATTGACCAAAGTATAATAGAAATTATGGAAATGTTCTTATCTTTCTTAGTGTTACGGATTTCAACAAGTATATTTACAATTGTGGGAGAGGACTAAAATTAAATAAACATACAAAAAATACTATGTTTTTAATATGTGCTTTAATTTGTGAATTCTCCTAGCTTAATTGGTATGATTGGTATGAGACATACAATTATAAGTTGATTGATGGGTTGTGTTTTTCATTTTTTTTAAAATTTTTTTCTATAAAATAAAATATGTACCAACCTCTATTCCAACTGACTATTGTTGGTTTGTTCAATTCACTGTGGTTACTCGGTTTGGATCAATTTTTGGTGAATTTGTATATGTTTGTAACATATTAGTACTCTAGTCAAATATTGATAGGGATCACTTGCTAAGATGTTGAAAAGAGATACTATTAAAGTTGGTTTGATATATGTATACCCATCTTCGATTGAGAGGGGAGACATTTCAATCCTTGTTAGCAGAATCAAACTTGATTGATATCATTTGTGTCTTTAACAATTCAAATGTTAATCTTTTTTTAAACAAAAACAATATGGGTATATGCAACTATCTAGATTGTCAAGAGTTTAAGTAATGGCTCATTTGTTATGTTAGTTTTTGGTTTTAACGAAGTTTGATTTTCTTTTTAAAAATGTGGAAGTTGAAGAATTGTTCCTTCGATATCGATGAATGAACTATATGTCAATTACAATTGAATTATGCATATTTCGTCAAATAACTCTATTATTTAAAATGATAATTGATATTACATTTAATCAAAAGTTGATTACTAGTATAAGAAAAATTGTTTTGTTGCTAGAAACAATGTGATTTGATTGAAAGTTAGTAATCCAACTCAACTTGCTAAGTTATATATCTTTCATTATCCATTTTCTATTAGTAGTTTTAAGGATAAACCACAACAAAATTTTGAAAACATGAAAAAGTAAGATCATATTTTGGTTAGAATTTCATTTGAGTTTATTGTTATTATTTTGAAATGTAGGGACTGTTTTTTTCCTCAAATTTTCAACTATATTTTTCCATACCTAAAAGCAACACTTGAACTGCTAACTAAAACTTAAAAATATAAATATAGTTTTAAAAAATTGGCTTAGTTGTTGAAAACATTATTAAAAAGTAGAAAGCAAAACATAGAAACTTGAGGGTAAAACTAGTGTTTATAAGTTTAATTTGCAAAGGTAAAAAAACTAAGTGTAATCAAGAATCTACTTTTATATATAAATAGTATTTTTAAAAATAACAAAATAAATTAAAATATTTACAAACTATAACTAAATTTTGGATTCTATCGTTGATAGAAACTTTTATCACCATCTATCAATGTCAATGATAAAAACATATCAGTGTCAATCAATATCTATTATTGATAGAATCTGAAATTTTTTGCTATATGTTGTAAGTATTTTGTCAAATTTGCTATTTTTTATAATTTTCTTATATAAGATTTAACTAGTAGTTTAAAAAAAAATTAAACAAAAGTGAGAACTATAATAACAAAATTGGAAGGAAACAAATTATATAAATATCAAGACTAGCTTAAAAAACGAAACTCTTTTCAAACAAAACGAGATAATTCTATATTTATTATTTGTCACTTTTTCTTCCATTTGACTTATATTGTGTATATTTTCATGGTATGTTGTATTTTGAGAATCTAAAATAGGTGTTTGAATAAATATTGAAAAGTTTCACCAACATAATTTTTTTTTTAATTGAAAAGGTACCTCTCCTTCAGCATGTCCAAAGTACTTATTTTTCATGATCACAATTTTTTTTTTTTTTAACAAAACCATAAAATATTTTGCAAAATCATGAAGCTCTTTTAACTAGTTTTGTGTTTTTTCTTTTCAAAATTATTTTCTAAGAACTATATGGTAGGACAAGTTTGGACAACCATGAAAAAATTGTACAATTTTTAACAAGTTAACATGTTTATTATTTATACTACATTTGCATCCATAGTAATGGTTATGTTTAGTGAATTATTTTTACTATATAATAAAAATATTAATATGATTTAATATAAAAAGATAAGAGATATGTTTGATGGAAACTTAATAGAAGTTGTAAAGAAGAAAAGAGAAAAAAAGAGTTGGGAATTTTGGAAAGAAAGGCTACAAAATCCCTAGTTGGTGAAGAGCAATAAAGTTGGATTGGCCTACTAAATCCCATCCCTTTAACCCTCTTTTTCTTCAATCCAGCTGTTTTCATGTACTTTCCTTTTGCTTTCATACCCCATACCCATATCTTGCATAGTTGTTGCATATGCATGTGTGACTACCTACAAAAGGTATTTTGTAGGTTTTTTCTTTTCTTTTTCAATAACCAAAAATCCATTCTTATTAATTCCAATTAATTAAATACTATTTCACTTATCGCTTTATTTATTCCATTATTCTTTTGTCCTTTTTTAATAAACTCTCATTTTGTCAAACTATGTTTACAAGTTCCATCTCCACCTCGATAATTTGTTGTACTACAAAAAATAATCAGTCTGGTCATTTGAAATTAGATGCCTCGTTTATTATTAATTAAAATATTTTGTGAATGAATTAAAATTTAACTAGTGATTTTTTCTTTTCAAAATATATAATACTTCCTTTTATAAGTGAATCTTTTTCATGTACTCTCTTGTTTCTATTTAGTCTTTTTTTTAAAAGTAGTTTCTATTTCTACATAATTCCTTCCTTACTTTCTTTCTTTCTTTCTTTCTTTCTTTCCTGCTTCCTCTAATATTTTTAAGTTATAATTATTCAAATAACCATGTTCTTTCTTCAAAGTTAGCATGTTAGATTATGCATTTAGAGAATGTATGACAGTAAGTTTAGTTTCTTCAATTAGAAGGTGTTTTTCTTTCTTTTTCAAATTAACAATTTGTTAGTTTTATAATCTACTATTTCAAATCTTAACTAAAACTACAAAAAAAAAAAAGGAAAATGAAGGGTTAATTCAATAGTACTTTGGAGTGAAAGGGAAGTTGGAGAAAGTTAATAATTAGGAAAACCTAATTAGGGAGTGGGATGAATAAGTTGGAAGTAATTATGAAAACTTGGTGAAGAAGGGGGGGATGAGGGTTTATAATTATAATTCGAACTTAGTCATTATCTGTCCCTTTGCACTATTGTTGGACTATGACCTTCCAATTCTATTATTAGAAAGTTGTAAGTTTGAAAAACCTTACACAAACACACAACCCCATTTACCCATTTAACTTGATGGTGACCAAATATGTGTGCCTCTTTTTTGGACTTCCAAAACCTTGCCATTTTTATTTTCTTCTATAATGTTATATTGTAAACATTTATTATCATCATCATAAAATCAAGTAAATTAAACACTAAAAATAATATTCAACAGCTTTAGTGAATTCATTTCAATCTTAAGTGTTCGTTTTATATTATCAAATTCACACACATCATCAAATGGATTAATAGAATTTGACAAAAGAGTATTGGATTTTTATGATTTTCATGGATAACTTTTATGAATTTCAATGTATCCAAAATGGTTTGTTAGTAGAGATGTTCACAAGTGTCTCTTTTTCTAATGATACAACACGTTTTCTCACACAAATTGAAAATTACTAATATATGAAACATAGTTATATGTTTTATAATTAAATTCCTTTGTTGTCCTATGCACAATTAAGAAGGAAATAAAAAGTTTACATTGAATATATATTATCATGAACCCATAACATTTATGGTCACATTTCTTAATTTAATTTATTTTTAGTTTCTTTTTCTATTTTTCTATTTATGTTTTTGCACTCTCTTTTAACATCTTTCACATTTCCTTTAGAGCACATTTGAATTGTATGAAAAATTGTATACATAATATCAAGTTGTTTAAACCATATATAGAGAGGTTCAAGAAGTAGATCAAAGTAAAAAAAATATATTATAGAATGAGTCATAGTCAAATGTAATGGTTCTTGTGATTAGTTAAAATAATTGTTTTTAAATATAGCACACTGAATTAAAATATTTGGTAAAATAACAAAATTCTACTGGTTAATCAACTATAGACTGCAACATTTTATTGTATTTGTAAATATTTTCAACAATTTTATCATTTAAAATAATTTCTTTAATTAACCTTTTTTATTATATATTTGATTGTTTGGTCATGTTAAATGCTTCAACTATCCAAAAAGACCCAAATATCACTAAAGATCGCTCTTTAGTAACGTTTGGGTATTTTGGATAGGTTGAATTTGTAGAGTATTTTTAAGTGTGATTAAATTATGGTTAAAATTATTTTTGTCATCTTTAAGATCACTCGGAATTTTTTTTTTTTAATAACTGTTTAGGTTTAGAGTTCAAAAGTATAAAATTAAATATATATTAAATTAATTTTGAGTGATTATATATATATTTCATAATGAGTTTAAACAAAACAAAAGTGATTTTAATAATTTCAAAATTATTCTCAAACATTCTTTTCAACTATTACTTAAAATTAAAACTATTTATAAACTATAGTAAAATCTAGTAATATAACATACCCTATTTTTAAGTATTTTACTAGTTCCATTAATTTTCTTTTACCTATAAGAATTTCTCTAACATTTTAAAGATTTATATTAATTTAATTTGTTGAGGTTGAGATGTAATGAATATATTAAGTTATAGATGTGTAAAATATTGTACAAATTGACGGGTAGAATGTAGTAAGTTAAGAGTCAATTTGATTATGAAATTGATGGGTATTAACTATTAAGCTGCCTTAAAGATTGAGAGATGGAGTTTAAGTATCCTTCGTTTAAGAAAAAAAAATTGTTTTGGGTTATACCATATGTTAATTATATTTAGTCAAGGGTTAAATTTTAGACATATTCTATCCTTCAAAAAAGTTAGACTTAGTTTTTATAGAGATATTCAAATAACTCAATAAATTCAACAATTTGAACCACCTAATCTAAACTATTGACTTAGCTTTATATTATTTGAGTTGAACCGAATTTAACTTTTTCCTATTTTGGTTGTGTTGGACTATGCCTAGGGTTCAATTTTTTTAGTTGACCAAACTCAACCTGAATTAGTATTTTCAAATATAGCAAAATAAACCAAAATATTTACAAAATATAACAAAATTATCAATGATAAACACTAGAAATTGATAGAACTTTATATCGGTGTCTAGTCTATAAATGTTTATCATTGATAGAGTATAAAATTTTATTATATTTACAATAATTTCTCACATATATATATTTCTTTCTGAATCGACGAATTTAGGAATTGTTTATGTTTTTCTTTCAACCATGTTTGTTTTTGTATCAAGTTTGTAATAAATATTACAGATATTTGGTAAGTAAGAATTGAGTTTTATAAAATTTTAAGTTTAGATTTTTTTAAATAATGTTATTTAAAAAAATATAGGGTAAACAAGAAAGTATTGACAAAAGCATGATAGCAAAGTCGTGTACACAGTACATGAATCAACTTACATGTCCATCATGTGTGGCTGTCAACTCTGTCATGTTGTTCGGCATGCAAGGCGGAATTAGGTGCACCACTTCAAGAGAAAATTGTGTACCGGATACACGATTTCTCCAATTTGAAAATCTTAGTCGTATACCATTTTTATTTCCATCTTTACTTCAAAAAGAAAAAAACCTCCCTCCCTCTCCCCTTTTTTGCAGCTACCATCGTCATGATCCCCCTCTTTGTCTCGGTCGTCATTTCACTGTTTATCATTGATTTATTAGCAATTCTAAGGTATGATTATTAGTATATAACTATCTAAATGTGTATTATTAGCAATCTTGATCCCCTCTTTGTCTCGTATGTCGTCCCTCATATATAACTATCTAAATATGTTTTAGTATCCAAAAGCTTCCAAATTTTGCACTAATAATTGTTAAGAAAATAGTTATTTTTTCACAAAATTAAAATTTATTTGATCAAAATAAACTTAATTTAATACAAATAATAGACATTATATTTATTTACCAATTTCAAAACAAAATTAAAGATTCGATTACTCATCTACCTAAAACAAACTATAAATAAACACACATATTTATGGTCATACAAACAATATTTTTTGAAAAGGAATCTTTATAAAACAACAATATAATATTCTTTTTTTTTTCTTTCACAAAAGTTGGATCCTTTGTGTAATAAAAAACATATAGCATTATGCCTCTATTTTCTTTCACACAATAAGTTTCTTTAAGTATAAAATGATTTCGACCCTCCAACTTTTATTTCTTTTACTTCTTAATCTTCTTAAATCTCGAATTTTTGTTTTTTTAGTATATAATATCCCTATTTTTTAGTTGACCAGAATGAATTTATCCTTCTAACATTATTTTTGTTACCATATTTTATATAATATACATGTACATCAACTATATATTTGAGATTAGGTAGTCACCCATAAGATTTATGCTTAACTTTGCATAGTTTACTTTTTTGTTTAATTTTGTAACAACCATAAACAAGACTAGATTGAAGCCAATAATGAATATCTTCGGCTTTAGCCTTTAGTTAAAGTTCACATTTAGTTCTGTCACACCATATCTTGGACTCTCAAATCATATTTTTCATCACTTTTTCAAAGAGTTTTTAAGACAAAAAACCAAATCTTAAAGTATATACATTAAAATTGTTTTTAGGGAAATTACATCAAATTACAAAAAAATTAAGAAAAAAAACTCCAAACTTTTTATGACAAGTAATTAATGATATCAGACGATCATATCAGACAGTTATCAGATGACTATCAGAAGGTTATCTACTTTTAAATTTGCTACTTTTGTAATTTAGAAAATGTAGTGACATGGGTTCTATCATCATAATTTTTTTTTGCTATTTTTGCAAATATCCCTTATTTGAATGCATTTGTGTGTATTTGTATTATTTCTATTTTTCTCAAGTTTTTATGAAACATATATCAATATTCAATAATGTTATATTCTCTCATTTTTAGTTTTTTTTTTCAAGAACAAAAATAAAAACATTATTTTATATTTCATTTATAAACTACGTACACAATAAATATTAATAAAAATGAAAATATGTATCTTTAAAATTCAAATAAAAAAGATTTAAGAAAGAAGATTTTAGAGTATATAGCTCAATTGGTATACAAGTGTGCTAGTAACTAGCTGCTAGATATGTGATCACTCTTTTGGAATTAGTTGATAGTAACTAATTAAGATGTTCATGTGTAGTTGCGCATCATATATTTACTTCTAATACTTTGTTAAAAAAGAAAAACTATCGAATAAAATTCTTTTAACCTCAATAGTATTTTAAAAAAATTGAAAGTCGTTCAAATACAAACACTAATTTTGATTAAAAAAAAAAAAAAAAGAGTACAACACTAAGTACATATACATATAAATAAATAGCATAGAAGATTTAGAGATCTAATAATTAATTTGAGTTGCATGTGATTGTTGGAATCTAATATGATTTGCATAAGAATTGTATGAAATGAAATGGTGATAGATCAAATCAAAAGTGTTGAAAAATAAACTTTAAGTCCCCTCAACAAACTATTATCATTGGCCTATATATCTAGATGAGAGGGATATAAGTTAAAAGAAAGCCTAAATTGGCATCATAGTAATATAGACAAAAATCATGTGATAAATTTGATGATAAATAGAAAGAAAGAGAGAGATGACTTTATAAATCCAACAAATTAAAGCTAACAAAATATATGCATAACATGTGGTGTGGGGTAAATAAATACAAAAATTAATTGCTTTTTAATATGTGATTATAAGAGAGACACATGACTTTGCTTTAATTAATTGGTCTAAATCATCTACATATCTATCTTCTTCTTCAGATTGAAAAAAATAAAAAAGCCAAAATTCCTTTCTTTTATTTGTAGCATAACTTGTACCTCTACTATTTCATAATAATTTTGTTTTAAGTACGATATGTTTTTTTCTTCTTAACAAAAAATAATAATAATAATAACAACAACGTTTTATAGTTGAAAGCCTTATTTGAGTATTTTCATTAATTCATTTCTTAAAAAAAAAAAAAAAAAAAAGATTTCTAAAAATTCTTGTAGGTATATAATTTTAAATTTTCTATGGTTGCAAATACAACAAAGTAGGTATAACACAATGTTTTATATATATATAACAATATCATGCATGTTAATGAAAAGTCTAAATTTTCACAAATCCAAACAATTTAGTTATTCCATCACGGTTTTTTTTTTAAAAAAAATTCCATGCATATGAATTGTCAAACAAGTGGACTTCTTTAAAGATTAATTTAACAAAATAGATAATTAGAGTAAATGAACAGACAATTTTCAAAAAAAATTATTTTTAAATGTCTAAATTAATTCATTCCTAAAAATTTATGGTTACAAAAAAAAAATTCCTTAAAGGAAATGTAATAAAGGGTGTGAATAGATTTATTTTCCAAAATAGAGAATTTAAATAGATATAACTTGTAAAGTTTAGAGTGATAAATTGATATTAAAAAATAAATAAAAAAACGTTATCGTCTACTTAGTCTTTAAGAATGGGATAAAATAGAAGACATATATAAGAATATTATCAAACACAAAACCTAAATTTGCTAAAGACTGTTTTTGAAATGAAAAGAGCACCTTAATATTCGAAAAGGTGAAAGAAAAATAAGAAACCAATTTGTGGATGAAAAGAACAAAACCTTTTCTTTTTAAATGTAACATTTGAATGAGGTTTTAAAATATAAAGAGAATACAAAGTAAAATATTACAAAATAAAGAATGAAAATGTTTATTAAATAAGAATTAAAAAGTCAATATCAGGACCACAAATTATTTATATATGGAATAAAAATGGTGCATTTTAGTAATGCTGTGGTCCTTTTTTTTAAAAAAAATTATTTAAGTTCTTTTAAATCCTCATATCTCTGACTTCCATACCTATATATTCTTTCAAGATAAATCACCTTTTAATTTTGCAGATTTCTCAAAATTCCTTTTTCCCCTTTGTCCATTTGTTCAAAACATATAAGTATATTGAAAAAAAAAACATTATTTTTTAAACAAAATTCAATTAAAACACTCTTATTAAAGGGTCTAATTGGCACCCTGTTTTAAAACATGACTCATGATACAAAACTTTAAGTATACAACACTTGCTAGAACTATAACGTCGTTCTTAGACACCAATTTCTTTTGACCCCAACATCACGTAGATATGTAAAATTAATTACATATTATCTAAGAAGAGTTAGAAGATAAAGACAATAACTATATATATATATTTTTTTATAGGCTTTTTATATACATAAAAATACTCGCATTTAATTTTATTTGGATTTAGGTAATCATTCTTACTATATATATATATATATATATGAATATATATATGCTATGATAATGGTCCCTGGGACAAGTTTTTGAATCTTTAAATTAATTAAGAGGAAGTTGAGAAAGAGTTAGCTATTTATGTTTATGGCTTCCACAATTATAGACATTGAAGTGGTTGAAAAAAAATGGAAGAATAATATTTATAGTGAAACATATTCAAACATATATTTAGTCATTTTTTTTTATAAGAGAATATATATTGTAGTTATGTTTGAAATACTAATTAGTAGTATATTAGTCCTTAGCTTCTTGTGACCGTTGGAAACATCATACATATATTGTACCACTTCACATGTATAAGCCTCTTTGCATTTAATAGAAATCAAACAGATAATAAATGATGAAGTTTGGTAGCGAAAAATGGACCACTTTCTCTCTGTGTTGGATCAACCCAAATTAACTCTCAAATTCCCTTAGCTTCTTCTCTCCCACATTTTTGAAGTGATGTTGTAGTAACATCAGAATGGCCGGTAATTTGTCAAACTTCTTCAAATAGCATTGGGAGAGGAGAGGTTATCTAATTCTCTCCTTCTATCTTTAGTTCCTTGGTTTTGAGAATTGGTACTCAGCTTCTAAAAATTTTATAAATATTTTACGTCTCCAATTTGTTTAGGAAACAAATTAAAACACATATATAGTATCAAACTAGTCACGTTTACAATACATTTCTTCAAAGTACAAAGGTTTTGTCTTTTTCAATCTCTTTTGTTAAATTAGAATTGATACATTCAATTTTTATACTTTTTTACCATTTTTCAAATGTCGAATTAGTAAAATACATGGACAGTGTTTGAAGAAAAACTTAATTGTGAGCATTTAAATTAATAAAATGATAAGCCTCGTGTGCAATGTTTATACAAATCAACCACAATAAAGGATATAAGATATTAGAAAGATTTTACATATATGGGCACACACACATATATAGATAAATATATACATGCACTCAAGTGTGTGTTAATATATATCTCCTTTCATATCCACATAATTAATAAGATGTTAATATATACATGCACTCAAGGATATAAGTGTGTGTTAAACCCTTTTTCATACCTTTATACATTCTAAAATTAATAAGTGTCAAATATTCCATTCATCACATCTGTTCTTTGTTGTCATCTCATGTTTTATTATTACAGTTTGAACGGTTACATGCTACACCAGTTTGGTATTAAAATCAAACGTCATTAATAAGATGTATTAGTTCATTAAAATAGCATTAAAGATATATATATATATATAAAAGGTGATTATTATTATATTAATGACTAAATTAAGTTTGTGGAGAAAAAAACGGAGGGGGTTCCCCGTAGAAAGGATGGAGTGAAAGAGAGGCCCAAGTTGTTGTTGGGCTGAAAAGGGAAGGGAAGCAATTGAAAAGACTGAATTTGTTGATTGTTGAGTTGTTTAGAAAACTAGTTCATTTTTAAAATTCAAGAAAAATGACCGCTAACTTTTTCAGGAGAGGCCCAATATTAACTCACCATATATATATTTGATCCCCACTTCAACCCCTCTAATATATATATATATATAGATTAGGGACCTTCTTACACATGGTCAAGAAATTATTAGATATTTTGAAATTTAAAGACGTGTTAGACAAAATAATAATTAAAAATCTTACTTAACACTTTCTAAAATTAAGCTATAGAGTAAACTTAACATTTAATCCAGATTTTATGAGTATTAATTCAATATTTATTCGTAATATACCAGTGAAACTTATTTAATGAAATAAATAAATTAGATTTAGGGATCTTTTCACCTATACTAGAAAATTTATCCAAATAAATAATTTTATTATTTTACTATATTTGAAAATATTTAAACTTTTTTGTCTTTTAAATTTAAATATTAAAACATTTATGTTTAAAATATGCTTAATTTATTTTACAAAAACAATTCATTAAAAGAAAGTAATGTTTATGACTAAAAATAGAATTTCATCTATCAACAGTGACTTACTGACAGTAATTGAAAAAAATAGTTTTCTTTTTTCCCTAATATATTTTAACTACCATTCTTAATTTAAAGTCTTGTTTAATAATTTTTTTCCCTTCCAAAAAGAATAAAAGAAATAAAGGAAAATAAAAGGAAAAGTTGACGAGTTCTAAGATCATTCACCACCTTTCTCCTCTCCAATCAACATCTCTTAATTGCTTCCTTTGACTTTATGGACTTCATTGAATTCCTTAGAAAGAAAGTTTAGATTATTTCATTAACTTCTAAAAAAACGAAAAAAAGAAAAAAAGAAGAAAAAAAATCCTTAAAAACTTTAAGACCATATTCTAGGAAATTTTTGTGGATGTGGCCACGTTACTTCTGTTAGTAATTTAAGTTTCAAGGAAAAATGTAACGTTGGTAAACTAGCAATTTGTGGTAAAGAGACAAACAAATGTGTCCATTAGAAAATTAGAAGTTATTCTCTTATACAAAGTGCAACTTCATTTTCGGTATTTCAATTATGTGAACTTTCTATTCAAGTATACTCAACTTGGAGTATTCATACACATGTGGATAAAAGAAAGCATATTGAAAGGACCAATGAAGTTGTTAAGTCGTAGGTGATGAATTCATATTCTAAATCCTACGGTTTAGGGCACTACAATTGTGATGATCATTAAATATTCCACCCATAGCCTTTTTCATTGAGTTTAATTGTTAGAAGTGATCACTCAACTTAAATAGAATAGAATAATAAAATTACATTACTCTTAAGTCTATCACGACAATGGTATTTTAATTAAGCAATGTTTTCACTTATTAATTTATCCTAAAATGTCACTAATTGAAATGATTTAAGTTGGTGAGAGAATGAAGAGAAGATTGATGCTTGTTGTATATCTATTCGAATGCTTTTTCTTCAACTAATCCAATTTATGAATAACAACAAACATTATATTAATTGATATAAGAGGACACCCTTTTGTTGTGTATTACATATGGATTCACTGGAGTAAAGGTGAGGTAAAAAGTGATGTAGGTTGTAAGGAAAATTAAAATGGGGGGGGGTGGGGAAAGGAGGGAGAGTGGGAGAGTGGGAGAGGAGTGTTCTAGAAAGGGGTGTGAGAGTGTTAAAGGAACAATTCTCCACGCAACCTTGAAGACCATTTACGATTATGAACCTTTGTCGGTGTTGACTATTTCTTTTCTTCCATAGTCAAAACCAAATCCACATTTTCCAGTTGGAAGATTTTCAACAAACAATACAAATACACACTTCACTTCATCTATTTAATGCTATTCCATCTCATTTTTTCTCCATCACATATTTAAAATTATTAAATAACAACAATAATAATGACCATCATTATCATATTAAACAATAATAATAGACTACTACAATTAGACTTTGAACTCATCTCTTCATTCACAAAAATAATCTATCCAGAGTTGAAAGATAATTTATATAATTATGATATGTCTTTTTCTTCTCAATTAATTTTACCAAATAATGTGACTTAACTTCATCAATTATTTTCACCATGGAATTCAATTCAGCTAGCCTAACTTGTATTAAGCTAGCTGCTTCCCATTTGTTTTATTTCATAAGAAAAGAAAAGTTTGGTTGTTGACTAACATGTTTCATCACTCAAGTTACTCAAAAAAAATAAAAACAAAAAAAACAAAAAAAACAAAAAAAAAAAAGAAAAGAAAAAGGATAGAAAGGAACTTTGCACCATGTGCTGAGATACATTCTATGGGTGTAAAGCATATGGCTTTTTGTCAACCAAGGGTTTTATAGCTTCATAAATGCATCCATCCCCCACAAAATTTTATAGATAATACAAAAACAATTTCAGTTTTTTTCATAAAATATTTTATCTCAAATATACTGTATCTATTAGTTTATTTATATTATCGATATAATAAAAAGAAAGAGACGTACGAGAACATCTCTATCAATTTTAAGTTTAACTTTTATTTAGTTCTTAAGTTTTGAAATAATATTGATTACATATTTAATTTTAAATGCTGAAAAAATAAGTTTTCATTTTTAATCCTACTAGTCAATATTTATTTCATCTTTATCTTTGAGTTTTCGTTGATGTGAAGTTTTAAATTAATTTTGCGTAAATGAGTGAAACAAATTAATTATTCTCAATTTAATTATTACTATTGTTTTAAAATTAGTATAGCCTAGTTTTGTTTTATAGTTTGTCAGGCTTATCCTAAGATAATATAGTACTTTAAAAACATTAAAGAAAATAATTTAAAATTAGTGTATGAAACATTTTTTTAAGACGAAAAGATTTATTATTTTAATGGCCAATATGATCTCTTGTTTTTACCACCCAAAGCATACGATGGGGAAATTAAAGTGGGAGTGCTTTTTGAGTTGAATATTTTAAATATAAATGCATAACTAGTTCACATGCTACACTTAAATAAGGGTTTCTCAATCTCATCTCTGAGACCCCATATTATCTTTATCATCCATTTTTAATTTCTTTTGCTTGTTAACATAAAAGCTCATAATTTGGATGTGTTAAAATAATAATAAGATCAAATAATATTATTTCATATTTATAAATATATATTTATATACAGCTAAAGATGTCAGAAAGATTTTGTTTTTTTTTTCTCCCCTTTGATGTGTGACTCAGCTTAAAATGATTGGGGGTTAGGTTTTTAATGATTTATTTGAAAACACATGCAATTGTTAAAAGCATATATTAGATATTGGACTATTGTACCTCAATTATACACACATAATTTGAGAAGTTAATCATAACAAGTTTTTAAAGAATAATCATTTTAATTGAGTTTAAAATAATGGATAAAATTGTCTTTGATTGATATGGCTGAAACGCATGCTCAAACACATGCTAGTTATTAATTATTATACAGTATTTTCTTTACCATTATATAGATTGAGGTTGAACATATTCGACTTCAAAAGATTGAAGTGTACATTAATATTGTTGAGTTATATAATACTTACTTTGAGCATGTTAATATATATATATTTAAAACTACATCATTAATTTGTTAAAATATAATAAATATAAGATCGACAATACCTAGATGAGTAGTTTATTTGTTGAATTCACAAATGACATTAAAATTGAACTAGTTATACAAAACCATTAAATTTTATATATAATTATAACCAAGATAAGACATGAAATTAAAATGAATGGATATAAAAAAAAGTATGTTATTTTTGTGAAACATATATAAGAGTGGAAGGGCTAATAATAATGTTTTAGAACAGTACATTTCCAGCTGGTTGAGTTTAAATTATTGAATGTAATAATAATGAGAGACAAATTTTTGTAGAATAGTTATTGCAAAATTGGATAGTTTTGCTAACAAATGAGGCTAATTTCAAAGTGTAGCAGTTTATGGGAAAGAGTCACATTTTTGACTTAGCTTAAAAAGTTTTTCCAAAATTTTCATTTTCCTATATATATATATATTCCAGCTTGGGATTTAATCAATTAAGTTGTGATATTTACAATGGATGGGGAGACAAAAGTATTTAATACTTCCCATCTCTTTATCCAACTTGGAATTACCACACTTTTCAAAACTCTCCATAATTGACTGAATTCTATGCAAACTCTGTAATTTAACTTGCTTTTTTTTTTCTTTTTTCTTTTTAATTTTATTTTAGTTTCTATAACCTTGTATTTTTTTTTTTCTATTTTGGTCATTGAATTTTAAACAAAAATTGATTTAGTCTCCAAACTGTTAAAAAATAGCTTAGTTTGGTTATTTTCATTAAACATTTTTTAACGAAATTATGATGTGACTTTTAAGATTTGGATTACTTCTTTTATGACAACACACAAAAATAATCCAAGTTAATTTTTTTTGTTCCTTTTTTCTCTTCAAAACTAACTCTCAAATGTCCCTTTCCCAGCTTTCACACCCTTTATTTTTATTTTTATTTTTCTTGAATGAAATCTTAATCATGAACATTGATTATAATAGAAAAAAGCTAATTAAAATTTATATGTTGGTGTTAACATCAGGGGCAAGTGAAATAAAATTAAAAAAATAAAATTAAGAACAATCTATACATAAAACAAACTCTACAAAATTCAACTAAATATTCTCACAGTCAATAAATCTAATTAATATAATAAATTTAGAGTCTAGTCATTCAAATATAGAAGTTACATTATCATTTCGTTAAAAAGTTAAATTGGCATCAAAGTAAATTCATTCTAAAAATTTAGAGATTAAAACAGACATTTTAAAAAATCTAGAAACCAAATAGAATTTAGACTTTTTTTCCATCCTACATTATATAATATAGTATTATATAATATAGTCTATATTTGAGAGTATTTTAAAAAAATTGAAAAACATGTCAAATAAGTTATTCAAAGTTCATTTAATTTAACACTTCTATATTTAATTTACATCACCAAAATTAATTTTAAATGAATAACAGCAAGTTTTGAAAGGTTAAAAATATTTTGACTCTTTCAAAATTAGTTCAAATATGTCTAAATTGGTTTTTCTATTTTGTCAAAATGTAATGAGATATCTTTATAGGATGTTAGGACAACAAACTCAAATATTTCCACGATAGTATGATATTGTCCACTTTAGATATATACCATAATGACTTTGCTTTTAGTATCATTCCAAAAGGCTTCATACCAATGGGATAGTTGTCCTCACTTATATATCCATGATCATCTCCTTATCTAACTAATGTGGAATTTCGATCGGATTCACATAAGAGATTGCTACCAACCGATGAGTAAGTAAGTAAGCCATATTATAAACAAATAAACACCACTTTTAACTTGTTTCTCTCTAAACATACCTTATCACTTTTACACAAAAAAAAAGAGTTTATTTGGTAACTAATTTCAAAATTAATTGTTTATTATAGCTCAATTTAATACAAGTGTGTTAGTCACAAAAAATTTTATGATTGGAATTCTCACATATTTTCATTGTACTTTTGAGCTATTCGATCAGGTAAAATTTCAAAATAAGTGAAAACATATTTCAATAATATTTATATATGATTCTAATTTTTTTTTTTACGGGAATTCTTAAAATAAACAATAAAAAGAAGATAGAAAGACAGAAAAAATATATAAAACTATTTATAAAATATATAAAAAAACTTAAATTCATTAAAGAGTTCGATTTATTATTTTGTTATTATTTGAAAATGTCTCTTTCTAAAATTAAGTTTTGAAATAGATTAAAAAACATTCATAAAACGAGAAAGAAAAAACAAGTAGTATTTAGAGTTCAATTTTAAAAAGAGAATAACATTATCAAATAGTGTCGTGTTATTCCAAAATTGTTCTTATATATTGGTATGCTCTCTCACATGATATTTGCTTTAGTTGAATTTTCAAATTTTAATGTTTAATAGATAAACTTTAAATTTTGTAATTAAAACAATAAAGAAAATCAATAAATTTATTAAATATAAATATAAATTTTCATGCAATATATTAACTCTAAACTTTGATAGTAAATATACAGGTAAACTATTGATATATTAAACACAAAATTTAAAATTTAGAAAGTATTAAAAACGAAAATATATACATTTTTTTTTCTCTAATTTTGTGAACAATACTTCAAACATGTACCAATAATGGCTTTACAAAAACAGTTTTTTTAGAAACAATGTTGAAAAAACAAACCTTATCTAAATAATTAAATAAAAAAATCAAAACAGCTATTTTCCAGTTAATGCAAGTTTTGATTGATTTATTTCTTTCAAAAGGGGTCTTGGAGTTCTGTTCTTTGATGTGTAATTATTCTGTTCATAATTAAATATATTTAATACCTTTTAGTTAATTTTTTTTATATAAATTATAAATGTGATTTTAAATATAAATATCATTTAATAAGTCTTTTAGATTAGTCAAAATCTCACATTAAATTATCGACGTTGATATTACTAATACCAAAAACAAAAAATTGAAAAATCCAATTTCGTTTTTAAAAGTTATAAATGAATATTTTTTTTCCGTCTTAGAGTAAATCAAAACGATGGATCCCTTGAATAAAGTTTTCATTAATAGCTTGAATAGACATTACAAATTAGAAGTTGTCAATGACAGTGGACTAATCAATATCATTATACAAATATATAGAAAATATTTAGCTAGGTTTAATTAACATCTAACCTTTTTTATTTATTCTAGTTTGGTGTGGGAAATTCTACCAATTTTATTTTAGCCTCTAAATATACAAATCTACACCATTTAATACCTTTTAGTTTATTTTTTAATATATATAAAGTGTAGTTATTTAATAGTAATCATAATTAAGTAATCTTTCGTTTACTAAATGAGTAGAATTGAAATAAATAGTGTAAAGTAAAAACATAACTCAACCAATTTATAACATGTACTAGCAACTATCAAAGTTTGTAGTTCAAATCTTACCATCTAATTATACTAAAAAAGATTGAAATAAAATATAAACTATTATATTTCTAATATAATATGATGTGATCTCGATGATTTGAACTTTCTTTAAACCTTATAGTTATGATCGGGTTTAGCGTTTACTTGTATATAATAAAAATTAGGGGGGAAAGAGATTTAAAAATTTTGAAAGGAAAAGGATTTATTTAATGGGACCTATATAGATGACTTTTGTCATATGTTGACCCTTTAAGCTATTAACTTAAACGGCACTACAACACTATGAATGAAAGTTGCTTTGTGCTTATGGCCATTGGAAAGTATTTTCATAATAATCTATAAACTTTTTTTGGTTTTTGCCCCTTTGCATGAGTTCATTTCATTAATTATGGTTTCAATTTTATTTTAAATGTGTTTTAACTCTGAAATGTTCTATTTTAATCATTTGGTACATGGCTTCCTTAACAGATTTATGCACAATATTCAAAGTGAATTTCTCAAAATTAAGCTATAGAATTTTAAAAATATTACCATAAACTAAGGAAGTTCAAAACCCCAACTAACAATGAAGTAGTAAAAGCTAAAACAAATAATAATAATTGTAATAAAATCAAATGTTAGAACTTTTAGATATAGTAAAATGTTACTGTCTATCATCGTGGAACAATCCTTAAAAGCTTATTAAAGTGAGAGTTTAGTGACATCATCCTTACAATCCTTAAAGGCTTATTAAAGTGAGAGTTCTCTCCACAAATCAACACGAGTCATTTCAACAAGTTTTGTCCTCACTCACATGCATCATAGAAATATTCTCAAGATGTCACCCAACATAGAATTGCTTCAAGCTAAGCACGCTTAACTTTGGAGTTCCTATGATTGAGCCAGTAAAAAAGAAAGTACACTTTGTTGGTATAGGTATTAACTTTTAATTCTTTTAAATCTTTCCTAACATTACTTTCATGTTCTTATGATTCCTCTTATTCAGATGTAATATTGGTTCATTCATGTTTCCCTCTTAATTTTGGGCGTTACAAATTCAAACACGGTTCTTCAAATTTCTTTTTGTTCTTTATTAAGTTTAAAGATCAAATTTTCCCAATTACATGTGTGTGTGTTTGAGCATTGCACTCAATTATGGCCCAAGCATTTACTCCATGTAGCAACGTAAAGGATAAAGGAGAGAAATCACCAAAAATAATACAAAAACTCCTTGTTACAAATCAAAGCAGTGATCAATACAAAAACTCCTTGTTACAAATCAAAGCAGTAATAGAAAATTGAAGAACAAACTAATCTTAACCCTAACCCTAATCAATTAAAAATTGAACCAATATGTCATTAAAATTTCTCTAATCTAAAAGGCAAGGAACTTTCCTTTCTCAAGAAAAGAAGGGTTTTTTCAAAAAATAATAATAATAAATTTAAAGTGATCTTAAGAGGAAGACTATATCTATTAGTAGACGAATTAATGAATAGACTTAGAGGTACAAGTTTGATCTATAATGGTTACTTGCATACAATTTAATACCCTAACATTTTTTAAAAATCAAATGAATTATATGTAGTGAAATTAATTAAAATATGGGAGCATCACCTCAGAACTCAAGTATAGAAAAAAACAAGACAAAATAGAGAAAAATTATTATTATACTTGATTAACGACCCTTGTTTGAAAATCATCAATCTTTATAAAATACATATCTCTTACAAATTCAAAGAGATTAATTTTGGAACAAAAATTAACCCAAAATATGCTCTAAGCACTAGCAAAAAAAAAAAAAAAAAAAAAAAAACGCAAATTTATTTATAATTTCATAGAAGATTATCCAACTTAAACTTTTCATCAACTGTAAAATCAGTAAAGTAATAATCTTTAGAATCTCCATGAAGCCATTCCTCAAGCAATTTCATCGGCAACAATTCTTCATTTTCATCCATCGATTCACTTTCCCCTTGAAAAACGCTCGTCTCAGGCGACCCATCTGAATTATTCGACGATTCAAAATATTCTAAACTCATTAACGTATCCATCGATTCCGATAATCCCGCCCCATTTACTTTTCCCCCACTGCCGTCGCCGGAATCCACCACCGCCGACGAGCTTGACCGGCAGGGATTGTTCGTCGGTGGGTTTTTGTTCCATTCTTTTAGCCACCGTGCGATGTTGTCCGCGCTGGAAGCATACGCCGGAATTTGATGATGAGATGTTTTTGACTCATCCACCGGCAGCAGCGTCGGCGGTGGTTTAGAGGTTTCCGGCGAGAGGGCGTCGGAGAGGGCTTGTTTGGCCATTTGAATGTCGGTTTGAAGGCGTCTCTCCCACTGGCCTCTGGTGGTGAAAAGAGTATCGGCGGCGGGGTCGGCGGTGAGATCGGCTGCCGGAGAAGGTTGGCGGTGGTGGTTGTTCAGCCTCTTCTTGAGATGAGTGTTCCAGTGGTTTTTGATGTCATTGTCTGTTCTTTGTGGAAGGTATGAAGCTATGGCCGCCCATCTGCCATTATTACCATCAATGCATCATAAATTCACTCCCCAAAATAAAAACTTTAATTTATTTTCATTTATTTTTTCATTTAATCTCTATTATGCATTCAAACACGAAATCTCATCTTCTGATATCTTTTTAAATCGCTGATGGATTGAAAACTTATCAACAGTACTCTTGAACAATTTTCAACTTATCCTCTAGAATGTTTTTAGTTTCTCCTCTAAATTTAGACCGATAATTGAAAAAAATTTAAGTGATTATTATATATTAGTAATTACCTATTGCCAAGAAGAGCTTGAAGGTGAACAATCATCTTCTCTTCATGGTGAGTGAAATTACCCCTTTTGATACCAGGTCTAAGATAATTCGTCCATCTCAATCTACAACTCTTGCTACATCGAAGCAACCCTAAAACCCAAAACAACAAGTTAACTAAATGATAACCACATAAACATATTAAAAGGAAGAAATTTAAAAAGAAAGGTATTTTAAGGGTTTAGTTAGTTAGTTCGACGTTACCAGTATTGGCAGGAACAGCCCTCCAATTGCCAGGGCCATGTTGTTGAATATAAGAAACCAAAACAATGTCTTCTTCAGGAGTCCAAGGTCCTTTCTTCACACCTTGTTTGTCACAGCAAGGAGGCCTACCCATATTTTTTTACCCTAAATTCTTCCCTTCTTGTTCTTCTCGTTCTTCTTTTCTTCTTTTCTTCTTGTTCTTCTTTGTTTTGTTGTGTGTTGAGAAATAATATGAGGGATTATTGGGGGGTATAAATACAAAAACTTTTAGACGCTGACTTACAGAAAAAAAGCAAAGAAAAGAAAAAACAAAAGAGTCAAAATGAAAGGCAGAGAGAGCATTAAAGTTGAAATAAAAAGTCAAGGGTTTTGGTGTTGGGTATGGCATAAAGTTTAAAGCTCAATGCCGTCTCTTAGCCTCCCCAAAACCGCGTAATATTCAATGTAATCTTATGCTACTTCTTTCTCTCTCTTTTTTATTTTCTTATTTTGTCACATTTATTTATTATTACACTTTAATTTTTAGTTTACATTATACACCTTTACGTATCTTGTTGGTATATAAATCAACATTCATTCATATCTAGTATATTGTTGGTGTAATTGGGTGCTGTTGTTGAGTTTATTTTTTTACTAATCTTGGAAAAAAGTTTACTTTATGTTTATAAAATGAATTGGGGCTTTTCTATTTCAGTATGACCGTTGCTCATTTGTTTTTTCCACGTTAAAATTTGTTATTGCGATCTTATACTTAATTATTGTTAAACATGATATAGTATATACTTTTTGTTGTGTCCAGTAGAACTTAATTATTAATAGGCAAGGAAATGAAAATATGATCGTTACAAGATTTACACACAACTTCATAAGGCAAATTTAATTTTATCCTACTTTAAATATATTTTTTAAAGAATTTACTTCCTACTTTGATTAGGGGTATTTTCTAATACAACAAAATAAACCAAAATATTTACAAAATATTACAAATTTTTAAATTCTATCAATGTCAAATATCATAAAATCTAAAATTTTGCTATATTTTGTAAATATTTTTCAGCAGTTTTATCATTTACAATAATTTATTTTTTTATTTATTTCCAAAGTTAACACAATATATCAAAATGTTTAAGATGGTAGAAATTTTACTTTAGATGAGGAAAGAAAGCACCTCTATTACCAATCAATTTTAGACCTTAGGGCATAACTAGTCTTTTCTTCATAAAAGTAAGAGTAATATTAATTTACCACTAGCCTTGCCAAAGTAGGAAAAAAGAAAAAAAAAAGCTACCAAATGAGACCATGAAAGTGAGCCCACGAGATTAGGGTACACAAGAAATGGTTTGTAGCTCATATAGACCTAAATATTATTTTAAAATTAATTCTTTAATTTATTAGTTAAAACTTACATTTTTCAAAATATAGTTAGTTTTGTTCGACTTTTAACACAAATTAGTACAATGGAAAAAATTTACATTGAGAAAGTAATAACATGAAGTGATGAACTCTAAGATGTGCGATAAAAATTGGCTCATAGCTATAATGGAAAGAAGATCATTGTAAAATTTTATAAGTTTCAAGGAGATTTGATAATGTGATTTTAACAATTTTAATATAGAGTAGGTTTTATTTATTTCTTCTGGTTGTGGTTGAGATATGTATATTAATTAGGAGAAGAATATAATTTTGTATAACTATATATAATAATTCTCATATACTTTGGATTTATTTATAGTAGATTATCGTAGTTGTTTCTCCAATTTAAAAGTTTCATTACTTGAGTCCCTTTTGGTTTTCTTTTATATTTCAAACTAAGTTCTAGCAACTCAATTCATCTAGCTTTAGATTTTGAAATCATCGAACATAAAACTAAATCTGGGGCATTTGGTCTTTTTAGGGATAGGATTTTCTCAACTATTAATTTAACTTGACTTAACATATTATCCTTCCTGTTGAACAATCACACCATTGTCTGATTGCCTCACTCCAAGGTATATTCACATATAAAATGATAGTCCGTAAAACCAGCAATGAACGCACTATATAACCTTAGCATGTAGCACAACAAAACCCATTTCATCTCCTTCTCCCCGGTGCAACAATTAGCATACCCACATGGTTAGCAATTAGATTAAATTAGTTAACAGAAAATAACACATGTTTGATGATTTCAAGACTTGGATTTAAAATATGAAATCTAGATATCAATTTGAAACAAAACTCAAATTTCACTTTTTGAAAGCGTGACATTTTAAAAACTTTACAAAACTTAAAAGAATAGAAAGTTAATTTTCACTTTTCTTTTCGTCAAGTTCAGTTGGATCAAATCAACTAGAGGTGGAATGGTAAATAATAGTACCAATAAAAAAAAATGACATTGTATATTATAATTTTGAAGAGCCTATTAACAAAACAAATTCTTGGGTTTCCTTAAAAGAAAAAAAAAATACTATTTGAAAGACATTACAAGGAATTATATATGTACACAAGATCAGTTGATCTCATTCTCTTGTGTGCAACTTTCTTTTTCATAAATTTCATTTGACAACATTATTATTTCTTAAAGAAAATATCATATGTCAAATCTCATCAACAAAAGCATATGATCATAAATTCATAATACAAAGGTATAAAGTCAAAATATCAAAATCTTATTAGTTGTCTTTGAACCAAAGAAAAAAAAAACAAACAAACTTATTAGGCCCATTCCTATCACAATCCTAATTCCCTATGCTGCTTTTTGCTTCTCCCTCAACTATTTCAATATTTGCATTTAGGTGTGTGACCAGCCAATATTTAAATTATCACAAATATTAAACCCTGAAAATATTTTATAATTGCAAAATAAAATCTATTTGTATCAATTTTAATTGTTATCTAGAATATTTATATAGTTGGTTTTGTTTTCACTTAAAAATAATTATAGGAACACTTGAAAAGTTGTTTCTTTTTCAAATATGTCCAATAAAGAAATAAAAACAACTTTAGAATGGTTATCTGGACTATATTGCTTTAGGATATACTTTACTTTTAAAAAAATGAAGGCAAATATATGGTCGAGAAAACGACTAATAAGTCTCATATTGCATGGCTAGAAAAGAATGAAAATAACACAAGGGACTAAAAATGTTTTTTTTTTTTAATGGGTGAGTTTTTTTGAGTGTATCTAGAAGCATAGTCATAAAGAACTTATATTCTAAATGAACAATATCATGTTATTGTGAAGATACGTTGATATAATTTATTATCTCTAACAAGTAGTGTCAAACTTATGTTTCGAACTAATTACTTGTGTCCTTGTGGAGCTAATATACTAAAAAAATGAAAACCTAACTTGGATAAGTGTAAACTCTCGTCAAAATTGGAAAGGTGAAAGAATGGATGACTATTTTGATTTAAGGGGTCGACGGTATTTTATTCGGCAGTAGAATTATTGAGAGTCCGACTAAAGTGTACATCAACTAAAAAATAGGAAGAACATATATAGGTATGTAACTTAGGGTGGTGTTTGACTCATTGACTTTATAAGTTAATAGAAAATAACTCAACTCACTCAACTTAATTCAACAATGTATACTTCACCATTAAAGTTTACATATTTATCGAAAAAAATTATCTTTCTAACATTCTCTCGATTGTTTTATAGTTTAAAGATTAAATTTAATCTCAAAACTGAAGAACATGACTGTAACGATATGTAGATAGTGGTTTTAGTTATTTATGTTGGAAAGAAGAGCAAAGAGATTGGGGTCATGGTTGTTCCAAAAGTCCATTGGATTGGGCCAGGGCTAGCTATTTCGATGTAGTGTTAGGGGTGTTTTGGAGTTGGGAGGGCCATGTGCCCTTGTTCATCTTCCATGTGTAGAAAATAAATACTTTCACCTACCAAGCTTGTGGGCCAAAATCTTTCTTTTAATTACAAAAGGCAGCATTTATTTCATCCCTTCAACTCTATGCTGTCATTCATTATCATTTCTTTTTTCTCACTCCAAAACATTTGTTCAAATCACATGTTCTATGTATTCTTATATCAATTTAGCTTCATAATTATACTCTTTATTTCTTCTCTCAAGTTTAAAAATATTTAAATATATGTCTTTCACATTTCTTGTACTATCATCCCAATTTCCACGTTATCGGTTATTATCGAATATCAATCAAATTTATTATATATCAAATTAATTTATCGATATTTGATCAACCTAAAAATATTCAACGTTTTAGAATAGTAAATCTTAACCAAAGAGTGATACTTTTAACTTGTGATCTTTCTAAACGAAAGTAAATGTACTTTAACCATTAAACAATACTTTAAATTAACTAAAATACTCCGCTTCAATAGAAATTAGGACAAGATTTTCTTTTCGTTATTTTCTTTAAAACTAGATATATGCACACCGTTGGAAGAACATAACACATATACATAACAACATGTGCATTTCTTACAACAAAAAAATATTTGATTGCAAAAACAAAATAACTAGATAGAGACAATAAGAAAACTTATAGAAGAGTGTGGGACCAAAAATTAAAAGTAAAGCTAAATATAGGGACAAAAAATGTAAATAATTATTTCACATTACATTTTTAAAAATAGTAAAATGAATTAAAATATATATAAGCTATAATAAAATTTTGGATTCTATAATGATAATCATTGATAAACTTTTATTACTCCCTATCAATTTCACTGATAGAAGTATAAAGTGGCTATCAATGTCTATTATTTATAAAATCTAAAATTTTGTTATCATTGTAAATATTTTGTTAAATTTGCTATTTTTGATAATTCTCGATTGCATCCTATGTGAATAAAATTTTGGTTTTATATTTTGAAAAATAATTCTGGTAAATGTATGTTTGTCGTGAAAGATTTGACATCTTTAATGTAAGCCCAAAATAAAATTGGGTGTCGCACATGTGGAACCCCTACTCTCACAATTATACCTTCATTTACAATTTCGCCCTATTCTTTTAATTTTTTGTCCTTCAAATACCATTTTATTTGACAAAGATTAATTGGTATTTATAATTTATTTTAGGTCCTCAATTATTCTTTTCATCTTCTTTTATTGAGGAATTCTTTTATTTATATATATATAGAGAAGAAAAAAAAGTGAAACTATTTATATAATATAGCAACTATAGAGAATTTTTTTATAGGTTTTGCTCTATTTTATAAAGAGTATAGTATAGCTTAATAAAAGTTTAGAGTTATGATATATAGATTTGAAGTGAGCTTAAATCGAGCTACAATGATAAATTTCTTTAAGTAATTTAGCACTTATAAATCACACTCTATTTGATTTTTACTTTTTTATTTGCTTCCAATTTTAATGGTAATAAAAAAAAAGGAAATCCTAAAAATGAAATAAAAAACATAAAGAAATCCATTCAAAATTATTATAACTGGAAGACAGGTTGAGAGGTTGAAAGTTTCACATCGAAAAAACTAAATAGACTCACATATATAAACTATTTTTCTCATTGTCAATTGGTTTTGCAAACGATGTTTGCGCACATAAATGTAAACATTAAATGTGGTCTCAATAACAAGTTTAATTTTGAGAGTTCTAAAAAATAAACTACAAACTGAAGGGAACTGCCAACTATTGGATTGAAATTGTATCACCATAGGTCCATATGTTTGGGCTTCTAAGGTCTATTAAAGGGCCTATGGAAGTTAGGCCCATTTCTTATATAGCCCAAAAAAGGGAATTATTTAGATGTAGTTGAAACTTTGAAATAGTATTTTGCTTTTATATTGTGTTTTGGAAAGAATGAAACATTTTATAAAGGGTATGATTTTTAACTATAGTGTTAGGTTAACATCTTAATTCATACCTTTGAAATCAATCCCATATGATTTGTAAAAATTGAAAATATAATGAATTTTAGTGGTTCAATTCCAGCATATCATCAATAACTACTTGCTACTATCATTTTTAGTTGTACTAAGTTTGTGACGTCTTGTATTATCATTTCAATTATTTAGATTTTAAACTAGTTGATTCAAATTAAATTTATAATTAATCCTATTAAGTTCTACTAACTAAATTTAAATAATTAAATTGTAAATGAATAAACATTCATATATTCTCATTTAACTTTTCGTTTTAATTAATAAAAATATAACAAATTAATGTAATTAAAGATTTTTATTAACTTAGTAGTTATAATTCAATTTTAATATTAGTTAACTCAGCTTATTATAAGTATCATTTTTAATAGTACTTATAATTAACAATTTAATTAATATGCTTTTTTTATTAGTTAATTAATAGAAGCAATCTTTTATGAACCTTAATAAAATAAATATAAACATAATTTGCTCCATTTTAAATTAGCACAACAATATTTTATTCCTAACATTATTATATACCCATACATATTATATTCTCAAAGAGGACTAAGGACCTTATTGTTGTTGTTGTTTTTATTTTTGTATATTTGCTCTATAAAATTAGTGCAAACTTATTGTTTTGAGATCATCTTTGTTTCGACAAATAAACTTCTTTTTCTTATTATTTATTACCAACAACAGATGATAACTATATTAACTAAAACTTAATCTTCTTATTGGACGTTAAACTTATTTGAATTATTAATTAATTATGTGTTTAACAACTAATTTGTAACTTTAAAACAAAAAATTAATAATTTATATATATTTATTTATTTTTTTTAAGTATCATTCACTCCCGAGGCGAAGGTTTGTGGCCATGCATTGGGAGTTGTCACCAATAACCATATATGCCGTAGTCAATTTCTTGAACGGAAAACTTTAGAGTCTCACATGTATTTAATTTTTTATTCTTCTTACCTTATTTGGTTTGCATGGCTTATGTCTAATGATGTTTAACTGTTTTGGTGGGGATTTTCCCTCTTTTATTTTTGTCAAAAAAACTATTGTACATTTTAAAAGTTAAAAGACATACTTGGACAAACCATAAAAGTTTAGAAATAGAGAAGAACAAAATAATGAGAGTGCATGCTCACTGTATGTGTCATTAGCTATACATCAAAAAACCGAAAAGTTAATGTGCTATATTCCGAAGGTATATTTTTCTATTACTATTTACTCCAATTTTCTCAATTGAAACTATCAAAGCTATGTACACAAACTGAGAACTAAATGAAATCTATAAAACTAGTAAGAATCAAAATGCGAATCTATGTTTGAGAAAATGATATACGAATCGAACACAATAGCAAATTGGTTACACTTCAACAATATAATATGTAAACAATGTATACAATAATAATATTCAAACTAAAAATAAGACAAATAATATAGCAAAACATGTTTGAAATAATTGAGAACTTTCACATATTGTGAAGACGTAAGTAATTAAGTATGTTTTTTTTTAAATTTATAAGCAAATTTACCCACCGCAACGATGATCTTAATAGAATATATTAATATAATGATTAATTTTGATAAAACTATAACATTGAACTACTCGAATTTAACAGAATTTTTGAATATTTGATCTCAATTCAATTTATAAAGATCAATAGAAAGATATGAATAAACATTCGTCAAATTTAACTTAATTAAGTTGTTAGTGAATAAAAGTGAAAGGTAAATTTAAATTGAAATGAAGTAACAAATTATATAATTTTTCAGGTATGTTAAATTTGTATAGGAAACCTCATGTAATAATTATATGGTTTCATAACTAATGAAATTTGAAATTAAAAACCGAAGTTAATATGTACATAATTAAACGAGTTTTTATGTTTGGATATACAAATGGCGTTTAACTTTCTTTTAAATATCCAAAAACCTATTCTCTATCTTTTGTCCTATATATATATATATATATGCACTTTTCTTTTTCTTTGTTTTTGGACTCACCCTTATTTCTTTCACAATTTTCTTATTATTTTTCATATATATAATTTTGTGGTATCTACTCTCTACAAATGTCGTTTTTTGATTGTTATTTATTTCATATTAAGTTGGAGGGAAATGGGTTTAGTTGGGGTTTTGACCACTTTGAAATTCATATTAGTTAAGGTTTCCGTGTTGAACCTTCACTTTCTTTTTTAATAACCACTCGTGGGACAGCAAATCATTTAAACATTATTGTTTTCTTTCTTTTTTTTTTGACAATAGATCGTAGTTTAGCTTTTCAAAGTTCGAAAATTTGAAGTGCTTGTAACAATTCGAAATAATTTTTTAAATAAATGAGATTATGAAATAAGTTCATTTAAGAAAAACACTTGATATCAATTTCGGTGAAAAATGATTTTCGAACGTTTAATGATTGATCTCAACCAAATTTGTATAATACATGAATTAAAAAAATTTCCTCATGAGTCCTCTAGCTCACTTCTACTATGGTTGCCACCAGATAAATCATCGTCACGGGATGCCCAAATCCAACGACCACCTTATAGAAAACCTAATCTTTGTAAAACCTAGAGCTACTGCATCTTTGGCAACAACCACCTTCGGTGACTACCACCAACAACCAACTTCCTTGATCACTTTCAATAACTAACTATGAGGGATAACTCCAATGATCACCATCACTAACTACCTTTGGCTAGGGGTGTGTATGATAGACCGAAAAACTGAGTCGATTAACCAAAATTGACCGAATCAAAGGTGGTCGATCGAAGATAAGGAGAGTTTTGATCTGTGTCGATTTGGGAAAAATCCAATCGAAAATATGTTTTAAAATTTTCAAAGACCGATCGACTAACCAATGGTCGGTTTGTACTCGTTCGTGGTGGGGGTTAGTTTGAACTTTTATCAAACCGATCAGTTTGATAGAAAAATTGACTCCAACCAACTGATTCTGCCCCCACCCTCAACCACCTCCTACATCCAACTTTAATAACCACAATCTTTTAGTAACCATCATTGATGACAAACTGATCTAGTGGCACCTCTAACAGTTACCACCATCATCTCCCTACCGATCACCTTAGGTGACCACCTCCAACAACTTGATCAATGAAAGCGTTTTAAAATTATTATTCCATACAGTTAACTTAGTTTATAGTATTGAATGTTCATCATTTATCGTAATTTGACATTAATAAATTTACTTATGAAAAATCAATGTAAATATGTTACAACTGTTGAATATATTTACAAATATAGCAAGATTTTATTCTCTATCAACATCAACATATATATATATATATATATGTCTATCATTGATATAATTTGAAATTTTATTATATTTTGTAATTTTTTTTCATTCATTTGAAAATGTCCATTTAATATATAGGGAACTAAATAAATTTGTATCTAAACAAACTATTTTTGAAAAGGTCTAACCAATCAAATGAGTTTTTTTATGCCATTGTTATATAAAAAAATATTAATGAAAATGATAAACTTTTTAAAAAACAATATTTTACCAACACATATTTATATTTGGTAGAATTTTGGGGAAAATGTGTTGTGTTAGTTACAAATAATGCAATTTGTTATTGTTTCTTATATAGTAGTTTGTGCTTTTAAATATTCCTATTTTCTCAACCTCACCTTAACTTAACAATTAAGATATATTTTATTTTGTATGTTAATGTTCTAAATAATGTGAGCTTAAAGAGTAATTTTTTTTAACAAAATAAACAAATAAATATAGAGACTCGGTTGTTTTTTTAATGAATAATTAAATTTAAATATTTATAACAAAATATGGTTGATTGATTAAGATTCACAACCTTTACTTCTAAAGAATAAAAAATTTGAATAATCTATGCATATATTAAATATAGGAGCATTTTAAAAAAAAAAAAATTAAAATATTTACCAGCAATATCAATTTTTTTTATTCAATCCATATAGAAATAGATAGATTTCTATCACTTACTATCAATAATTAGAATAATATCAGTGTCTATAAAATGTTTGTTAACGATAGAATATGAAATTTTGTTATATTTTATAAATATTTTGTCAAATTTATTATTTTTAACCATTTTTCTATATTATATTATATCATATTTGAGAAGTAATTTTGAAAAAATTGCTCATGCTCCGATGTCACTTTTCAGTTAATTAATCATAGATCCTAGCAGCAAAAAAATGGAGTCACCTTCCTTTGTAAACAAACCCATCTTTCGACAACCCACACATAAAATGTTAATCCCACTCTCTTAAATGAAAATATGAAAATGAGTACCTGCAACGAGAAAATGGATAATATTGAATCTAATAAACTAGTATCTCAAGGTTATTTTTAGGTAAACTTAAACTTTATGTATAGATATAAATGTGAATCAAGTTCGAATGTATAACATAAATGATTTATAAACAAGATTGAACACCTTATTCTGAAAACACTGTAGATGCGGTCTGTTTTATAGTTAGTATAATCTATATAATCCTAAATTGTTTAGATAAAGAATTTACATACATATTTAAATTGAAATGGTTTAAAATACACTATAAATTTAAATTAATTTGAATGAGGGTTAAATATTCCAAATTCTTAGAGAATAACTTATTTTTCTAAAATTAAAGTTTCAAACATGTCTAAAGTTTATTTAGAAAAAAAAAGGTGAAAAATGATTTTATTAATTCTCAGCATAAAGTTGGATACATTTTTTCTATTTCTTTCCCCAAGAAAATAAAATTGGGAAGGAAAAATAAAGAATAAGAATGAACGTCATGGAGTAATGGACACGTGTGGTTGATTTTGCGATGAGCCCACTTTTGTTGACATTATACTTTCAATGGAATTGCAATTCTTCTATTGCCACTTTTTCTTTAATGTCCTCTTTCCAGTTGATTATTATTTAAATTTGTCATTCTTTCTAATTTTTCGTATAATAAAATAATAAGATTCCAATAAATCTCTTAGTTATATTATGCTTATTTTGACAAATATTTTAACAATTTACTCTATTTTTAGAATTATAGAATATTATGTCAAAATTTTGCAAATAAGGATGAAAATGTGGTCCTTTTTAAAAAATATAATCATCAAAACCAAAAATTTTAAAAATACAAAATTAGAACCAACAATAAAACTAAAAAGTATAAAATTCAAAATAACCAAATTTAGAAGTAGATGGGGTAGTAGTTAGTACCATATTTCAATTTTCACAAAATTAGATAGTTGAACATTTATTTCCAATAAACTCCAAAATTAATTTATAGACCAGCATTTACTTAAACCTTTTGCTTCTCACCGTCTTTAAAGTTTAGACATTAATTAAAGAGGAATGCTTATTAAATCATTTTCAATATATATATATATATATATATATATATATATAATAAGAATAAAATAACTTTTATGTATATAATATTAATAATAAGAATAATGAGAATAAAATAAGTTGATGAAGATCTTCTTGGAAGTCATAAAATTCCTCTAAGGCGGAAGCAAAGTAGTCAAAAGGTTGAGCCGTTGACGAATGTTTCATAGAAAGGGAAGCATTCTCAATTTCGTATCATTTTTTTTAGTTTTCAATGTTAATTTTTGTATTACTATATTAAATTAAATGTCAATGGTTTCGTCTCTACTCCTTCAAATTACAAAAGAAAGAAATATTTTTAATTTTACGTAATAGTTAATTTGATTTCATAGAGTCTTAAGTTTTTTTAAAAAAATTTAACATCTAAGATTGCAATATTTAGTTTTCTTTTATACAAAAATTAAGCTCATAGATTTGTATCTATTGTTTTAGTTGGAAATGTTTTCAAAATGGAAGGAAAAAATTGAAAGGTGTTTTTGTATTTGGAAAATGGGTAAGGCTACAAATATTTTTTAAAATAAAATTAGAAAAACTAACAAGTAAAAATGTAATTTTGTAAAACTAAAATAACTTAGGAGTGACTTAGTTTGATAAAATGGTGTAAGGACCTGGAAAGTCGAAAGTCCCCTAACATCTAATAAAAACTTACTACCCCATATAGTATATTTCCGTTCTCAATATGATAACAGTTCAAACTTCATTTGTCTTTATCATTTTCATTTTGATTGAACAAAATACTTCTCTTTTTCTTCTTCTTAACTTGCCGATTCATAATAATAATATCTACCTAATAAATTTTATTTATTAGTATTTATTTAACCTACAAACTACTATTATCTTTTTCACAACTAATAATAAATCTCATTCAAAAACAACTTTGGAAAAATATCTATTTTTTTCTCTCTTCAAAATAATAATAATATTATTAATATTAAAATTCTCTCAATTTTTAGTTCAAGTAAAATGGAAAATTCAAACATAGTCGAATTAAAGATACAAATAATACACCAATAATTATAAAACTAAAATCAAATCAATACAAAAATAGAAATGTATTAATAGACTAGAGAACAATGTAGAATTGTATTCATTATAGGTATATTATGTGTATTTTTCAATAAGATTTGAGGATATTTTAATTTCACACTGTTTAAAATTTTAGAGTTTGTATAAATTAAAATTTTAAAGTAATTATTATATCAACCCTTTAAATTATCAAAATAAATCAATTTAGACTCTTTGTTAGTTATAATTTTTTTATTTTATTTTATTAAATATCAACTCAAATCAAAATTAAAAAAATTCTGAGTATAAGTTGAATTTTCTCCTTAAGTTAAAAGAGTAGTCACTTGGGTCCCTTCTTAAACTTATAATGCTTAATTTTATAGGTTTTATGATTAAGCAATAAAAAAAAGTGTATCGTATTGGTATAAGTATGAACCTTTAATTATTTTACGTTTTTCTTAATCATAATTTTGTATCTCAAAATCCCTCTCATGTGAATGTATCTCGTTTCATTGTTGTCTCCTTCCTAAACTCAACACACTTAACTTTTAGGGTTTTTTAACACAATTTTATATATCAAAATTTATTTCATTATGATGTATTAAAAAAACCTTAATTTAAAAAAAAAATTACACTAAAAAGGTTTATTTTTATATTTTTATATTGAGTAAATGGTTAATGATAGATTTGAATTTATAAAAAGTTAATGATAAAATGTGAACACAACAATAATGGTTACCTTAAAAAAGGTAAGACGAAACCAATAGAAGATTATTGAAGCTAAAAATGAGTTAAGTCAAAATAGTAGCATTTTTAGAATGTTAAATGAAGCTGCTTTATTTGTTTCATATGAATTCTCAATATGTATAATTCATTCCAATTCCTTTTTTAAGCAAATAAAAAATGTTCTAAATCCCAAAATAGAAGAAGTTTAATTTCGAAAAAAATCTAATTATTGACTTAGCCTTATTGGATTTTAAGTTTTCGTTAATCAAAAGACATAATACTGAATTGTTCATTTTTCTTTCTTAAAAGGCTTTCATTACAATCACATAAATGAATTTATAAATTTCAAATCCTTAGATTTTGTTCTCTTACACGTTTTAAATCCCATTTATTAAGAAAAAAAGTGAAATGAAAATTTTCTCAAATTTTATGTCATTCATTAACCTTTTTACCTTTACTTCTTTTGTTTTCTTATGTTTAAATATATTCTAATTTTGACCCCTTCTCATGAATTCATACCATCAATTTCAAAATTCTAAATTCTACATGTTTAAAACAAAAACCTTACTTAAAAATTACTTTTGATTTTTTATACTAAAATAGAATACATCCATCCATCCATCCGAATCTATCTTATTTATCACAAATAAAAAACAAAATTTTATCATATTTATAAATATTTTAAACAAAATTACTGGATTAGAAAAGTTAGTATAAAACAAATATTAAATAATTTTCTTAGAGCTTTGATTTTTCAATTTATTGTTCTTATTTTAATTCCTCACCTTTGGAACCATTTTATTTGAACCCCCAGGTATGATTAGATTCAACTACTTTAGTTCCCCTTAAAAATTTCCTAAAAAAACAGTTATTAAAAGCACTAATTTTATTTAGATTATATCATTCATTAGGTTCAAGTTATGTATAAAATTAGCCCGGTTTTAAAATACAATAGTAAAATTGTATATATTTTTAAAAATACTAAAATTTTATCTTTTACTAGCAAAATTTGTTAAATAGTTAATATGAATGTGTAAAACAAAACGGTAAGCTATTGTTTTTATAAAATTATTATTAATAATGTTAATCAAGTGGATAACATAATTAAGTTTAAATTGATTAGAATTAAGGAAAGAATGCTATGTTTGAATGGATGATTAAGGATGTGATTTGCAATATGAAATGAATTCATTATGTGCGTGAGGTTTTGAAGAGATTATTTTTCAGGATTTTCAGATTAAAGGATTTATAGTAAGGGGCAGAAAGGTAATTGAAGAAGTTTTGTTCCCGTACTGAAAAGAATAAACGTGAAGGGGTTTGAATTGAAATCCGATATGTGTGCACTTCTCACTATTCTATATGAACCCTAAACCGTACTTTATATTCTCTCAAAAGAAACCCCACTTTCTAAACATTCTCTCCTCAACTTAATAGATGTGGGAGAAACCAAAGGAAGGTAAAACACAGCCTTCAACCACTGATGAACGAAACCAAACCAAACCCATTTTCATGTTCCGGATTCATTCTTTCTTTCTAAATATCTATATCACATAACGAATTTCTCACTATCTCCTTCCTCTAACTCCAAGCAACCCCTTCAAAATTCATATTCTTTGTCAAAAGATTCGTTCAAATCCCCCCACACATAGTCGCTCAAACGTTCTTTTCCTCAAATCTCTCTTCTTTTTGTTTTAGGTCCGATTTCATCTTCCCCAGTTGATAAGTCCCCTTCTTCTTCCTCTCTACCACTTATTTTCAAAGTAGCAATCAGAGCTTTATTGATGACCTTCTTTCATGAATTCATGGATTTAATAATAATCTGTTGATGGGTTCTCTGTTTCTTTCCCTGTTTTTGGTTTTCAGTGGTTATGGTGTCCATTAATCATTTCTCTCTCTGGGTTTCTGTTTCTTCTCTGTTTTTTTCCCTTTTTAGCTTCCTCTTCAGGTGGGTTTGTGTGATTTTGTCTTGTCTTCTTGATTTTTTTCCCTGTTTGTGTTTTGTTTTATTTAGTTATGGGGTTTTTGAATTCTTGTAGGTCTTTTAATGAGGGGAAAATTGTGGAAAGTTCTGTAGTTGTTCATGGTGGTGATGATGATTGTGATTCACTGTTGCCGGAGGATGAGACTAAGGGCGGGGGTGTGATTGAGAGTTTAGAGGAGAAGGAAAGGAATGGATTTTCTTTTAGTTTCAAGTTCCAAACGTATGAGGAATTTAGCAAATCGAATAAAGAAAATATTTGTTGCGAGAAACTGGATTGGAGTGGTGGTTCTTCATCATTGAGCAACAGATATGAGATTTTGCCGGAGAAAAGTACGAGCCACTTTGTGGAAGAAGCTGAAATTCCGAGCTATACGGTAGAAGTTTTGAATTCTTGTTCGAATAACGAGATTTTAGGAAATGAGAATGAAGTTTCTGGGAAAGTTTTGGAACATGAAATTGTTAGTCAGGAAATTACAGAGTGCTCCAGTGTCGATGGAACAGAGGAAGTTTCCGGGAAATTTTTTAAATTTGAAGCTCTAGAGGAAGAAAAACCCTTTACAAAATTTGAAGATGAAGAAGAAGACATTACGGAGAGATTTCGAAATGAGAAAGAAGAATCTTCCGCGAAAATTCAAAGTGAAGAAGAAGAGGAGGAAGAAGAAGACAATGACTTTCTAAAGGAAACAGATTTCGCCGGTTCCGATTCAGACGCCGATGTGGACATCGGAGGCCGGTTTCTCTCCGATACCGATTTTGATTTGGATTTCAAAACTGGCGGGTACGAACAGGACGACGAGATAAACGTAGAAGAATCGGAGAAGTCGCCGGAGGGAAATGAAAAAGGAGAGGAGGATTCAGAAGAGTTGAATGGATTGGAAACAGAGTGGGAACATCAAGAACTGATTGAACAATTAAAAATGGAGTTGAAGAAAGTGAGAGCAACAGGGCTAGCCACCATTTTTGAAGAATCAGAGTCACCGAAGATAATGGGAGAATTGAAACCATGGAAGATTGATGAGAAATTTCAACATGGTGATTTAATGGAAGAGCTTCATAAATTCTATAGATCTTATCGAGAACGTATGAGGAAATTGGATATCTTGAATTACCAGAAGATGTATGCAATGGGTTAGTTTCTTCTTCTTCTTTCTTCCTAAAAAAATTAATTTTTTTAATTTGATTTTCTTATGTTTTAGTTTGATTAATGATGAATTTGGATGATAGATATGTTTTACCATAATTTGGTTGAATAAGTTAGTGGGAAATTATCAAATAAGAGAGGAAGAGGGGGTTGGTTTCACACTCAAATATATATAATTTTTTTCCTATTTTGGTTTGGAACTTTCTTTGGGAGGGAAAAGTTCCAAACATTTTTAGAGGGGTAGGAGTTATTTCATGATAATTTTCTTTTGAGAAAAAAAAGATATCACTTTTTGATATTTTATTATAAATTATTTCAATAATGTAAAACCCTAATCCTAACTCCAAACTTTGTTGGTGGAGATAACAATTTCATAATTTAAGGGCTATTATTACAAAACCTCCATTGTTTAGGAATAGATAGAATACCTTTATTTCATGGTCTATAATTGCAACAACTTTTATAATTCAATGAATAATGCAACAAATCTTATTGTTTGGATTTTTCTACATTTTTCAATTTCTAAATTAGCTAATTGAAATTTCAAAATTAAAATATGGTATATTTTTATAGTTCAAGTACCTAACATTTCTTCATTTTGTTTTATTAAAAAAAGTTATTAAAATATTTAGAGTGCTTTTGGTTTTCACAATTGAAAGATTTATTATACTTTATAAATGAATTTAATGCTCAAATCAAGTTTATTTCAGAAAGAAATGTATTAAATGCTCATGGTTTGGTCATGTAATGCATAAACCAAATGATTTGTGACATACAAGACAAAATTGAGGAAGAAACAAAGTTAACTTTCTTTTAGGTTTTTAAATGCTCACTTCATTTAGGGTTATGTGTGGTTAATGCATAGATATTCACTTTTGGGTTTCTTTACTTTATTGTTGTTTTATTATTTCATAATGTTTAGGTCAACAAGGTGCTTTTGTCTCTCATCAATTCCCCACTTTTTATTTCTCTTTAAAATATAATTAATTTCCTAGTTCTTACCTATGGTATGACTTTTTCACATAATCCCAGTGCTATATAGAAATTGTTCTGAACAAAAAAAAATCAATAAAAATATATATTTATAAATTACTAGTAAAAGTTTGAATGGTTGAAAGACTTTTCAGATGATGATACAAAATTTCTCTTACACGAGATCAATTAAATCTTAAAATACACGATATAAATAACAAATTCCTTCAAAAAATATTCTATAGAACGGTCTAGAAATACTTTTTTTTTTTTTTAGGTTTACCTTTTATTATTTGGCTTTTACTTTGATATTTCATACCATAATGTGTTTTTGTTATTCTAATATCCGTTTTGAAATCATAGGAGTTTTGCAATCAAAGGACCCACTAAACTCATTTTCAAGCAATGGCAAATCTTCGTCGTCGTCATCAATCATCTCTGCTTTCACACACAACCTAAGGCTATACAGACAAAAGAAATGTCAAGTGGACCCGATGAAAGACTTCATAAGAGAAGTTCATTGTGATTTGGAGATGGTATATGTGGGGCAGTTGTGTCTTTCTTGGGAATTCATTCAATGGCAATATGAAAAGGCTTTAGATTTATGGGAATCTGAACCTCATGGACTTCACCATTACAATGAAGTTGCTGGTGAGTTCCAACAATTCCAAGTTCTCTTGCAAAGATTCTTGGAGAACGAACCTTTTGAAGGCCCGAGAGTCGAGAATTACGTCAAGCATCGATGTGTAGCTCGTAATCTTCTTCAAGTACCCGTCATAAGAGGTACGTAAGACTCTGTGCTTTTACGGAAGCGTTCTCAAGTTAAAACTTGAATTCATATGTTTTATTTGGTTATATATACAGAGGATAGAAGGAGGGATAGAAGGAAAGGAAGAAGAGGGAAATTAGAAGATGGATACGAAGCAATCACAAGTGATATGCTTGTAGAGATGTTGCAAGAGTCAATAAGAGTAATTTGGCAATTCATTAGAGAAGATAAAGATTGTCATCACAGTACAAATGGAAGCCTAAAACGCCCAAAAAAGTTGCAAGCAGAACTCCAAGATCCAGCTGATGAGCAACTTCTCACTCACATCCAAACAGATCTACAAAAGGTTTGTTTTCTTTTTTTAAACTGCTTATATTTTATTAAAATTATATCATTTCACATACTACATGGAGCCAAAAATTGTTTAACAATCGAAAACAGTTTCTTTTACCTCTTTTTTTCCGAATTACCAACAAAAAAAGAGAGAATTTATTAACTGTTTTTTATTCTTGTTTCTCATATTTTATAAAGCCTTTAAAAACTGTGTAGAACATGGGAGGAGAAACTGAGTTTTTTGTTTTTCGTTTTCTGTTTATTCTAAAACAGAAATATATGATTAAATTACAAATTTAGTTTCAAAGAATTGGCTTTTAATTTTTTTTTTTTAAAAATGTCTAATGATTTGTTTGGTTGGTAATTCGAATTTTTCATTTCATGTTTTTACGTGTAATACTAAGTTCAACAAATATTTGACAAATAATATGAATTTTTTTTTTTGAAAACCAAGTAAACACAACCCTACAAGTTCAATAAAAGTATTACACTATCATTTTTACATCTATAATGCACAATAAATATATCTAAAAGTAACCATAATAAAAAAAATGATATTTAGTTTTAAAAACTTATTTTCACATAATTTCATACCATCTTAAATTTTGAATTTTAAAGAGTAAGAAACCAGAAACAATAACAATTTTTTTTTGTTTTGTAGTAAAATAGAACCAAACAAAGAACAAAAAATAGTCAATCAAAGATTGATTTGTGTTTCTTTATTGAAAATGAGTATAAAACAAAGAAACAATGAGCATCTATATCGAACGAACATAAAAAAGTCGATGAAGAACCGGTTAATAAAAGCTGAATTTTGGTGGTTTGCAGAAAGAAAAAAAGCTAAAGGAAATTGTGAGAAGTGGACATTGCATATTGAAGAAATTGAAAAAGAATGAAGAAAATGAAGAGACAGAAGGTGCATTATGTTTCTTCTGTGAAGTTGATATGAAGTTGGTGGGCAGAGTTCTTAGAATGTCAAGATTAACAACTGACCAATTGATTTGGTGTAGCAACAAATTGAGTAGAATTAGTTTCACTAATAGAAAAATACATGTAGAACCTTCTTTCTTTCTTTTTCCCTGTTGACCCTTTACTAATATACTATTCATAATTCCTTTGTATATATTATGTTGAGCCACTCTTTCTTTCTTTTCCTTTCTTTTACTCAACAATTTTTTTTTAGAAAACTCAAAGATTTATTCTATGTTCAACTTCACAACTTATATGTAGTGTGTTAGTTTGAAATGATAAATGAGGTAACAAAGTTAATGCATTTGTGTGTAATACCTGCTACTTTTTTCTTCAACTCATTGTTCTTTTCATCATCTGTTTGGTTAATTAAGCTAAGTAAGCTAATAATATATCAGAATTTGAAATCATTAGTTTTTAGGATATAATAGAAACTTACTTAAATTTAAGAAATCTTCGTTTAGCACAAGTAAACATAGATACCAAAATAGATTGTTCGACGAAAAGGTGACATGAACCACATCTAATATATTCATTCAATAAGAATATGGCATGAACCAACTTAGACATAGCAATTAAAATAATAAGCATTTAGTGGGTTGAAAAAACATGTGAAATGTTACTATGGTTTGATGAACATTAGCACTTACAAGTCTACATAACATGGCGTGAAAAACAAAAATGGATAAATTTAAAAGTCCCCAAGTGTATGATAAGATTTAAACTTCAATTTAAAAAGGAAAACGATTAATTTGGTCAACAAAATAGGTTTTAGAAAAACAATAACCTATGAAAAAATAACAAAATTTAGAACTCAACAAACTTGGCTATCACATAGAAAACTACAAACATGTTAGCAACTTACCAAGCAAGTCTCCAGTGAAATGGTTATTATCAAGGCTGAAGTTACATCACGATTGGCCAGCCAGTCTATGCCGACATGCTATATAGATAGGGAGGATGGAGGAAGATAGAGGTACAATTTCCATAGTCTTAAAAGTCATAACTATACTTGAGGTGTGTTGGGACTGATAAATTTGAAGTATTAGTTAAAAGAAAATAAAATTCAGATACAATTCATTTTATAAATTTTAATTCTTAAAGCAATCAAAATCAAATTTATGTTTGGTTCCACTCTCATTATTTTCATTTATTTATAGTGAATTTTTAATGGTTATGCTTGATTATAAAAGAAGCAATTACATCTTGAAAAATGATTATTTAACTAAATAATTATGGTAACAACTATTTCTATTTAGTTTATTATTAAATTATTATATACACGGTTGATTGATATATGTTTGCATATAGATATTGAAAGAGATTTCAAAACATGTATAATTGTTTGGAGGAAGGGTTACGTATGAATGGTTATGGGGTGGTTATGATAAGATGTGATTGAGGGAAGGGTTGTGTATGTAGTGTTATGATATTTATTTTCTTATACATTTCTTTTTAAAATTCGTATTCTAAATCCAACACAAATTTTGTATATTTAATTTACCAAATTATCCTATTTTCTTAAAATAATTTTCAGTAGTTTCTTTAAATGTGCGTCTATTTCCAACATTTTTTTATGTAATCGTTACGTGCGAATAATTTATTGATTTTTTTAAAGAAATTTGTATTCTAAATTCAATACATAGATTTCGTATAATTAATTTTTCGAAATGTCCTATTTTCGTAAAACATTTTTCAGTCATTTTTTAAATACGACGTCAATGTTTAACTTTTTGACGTAATAGTTACGTGCAAATAAATTATTAATTTTTTTTATAAAAAAAATTATATTCTTACTTCAATACACAAATTTTATATATTTAATTTACCAAATCGTCCTAGTTTTCGCAAAACAATTTGCCTTAATTTCTTTAAATATGACATGAAATTTTTAAATTTTTTTTTTTAAGTAATCGTTACATTTGAATAAATTACTATTTCTTTTTTAAAGATAAAACAATCTTAGTTTTCTTCATACCTAAACATTATGTTTTTTTTTTCTCTTTTTAAATTAGAGGATTGTGGTTTCAAAGGGCAACAAAAAATGATAAAAAATTATAATGAATCAATGAAAGATATAGAAATAAGGAAGAAGAAAGAGAAAAAAAAAAGTACATTTTGAAAAGTAGGAGAATAATTTGGTAAAAAATTTAGATTCAAAATTTAATTCAAATAAATATTACATCAAATTTCACCATTAAATTGATTTTTTTAAAAGAAAAATCTTATACATTTAAAGTTTAAATACTTTAAAAAAAAATATATATTTGTTATACATTTGTTAGGTTATTTAAGAATTCAAAAGTTATTTAATTTAATATTAAATCGTCTAATTTGATTTTGTTTTGATTTTTTATAAATTTAATAAAATTCATTTTTTAGAAATTTATTTAACTTAAATTTATCAAAAATAGTTTAGATAAATATTTGAAAGGTGAAAAACAAATAAAAGACATGAAATAATAAAGTTAAAAAAAAGAGTTTAATACGAGGACTAAATGCGTAAACTAATCATAATTAGTATTTAATTAAAATTAATTTCGTAAATAAAATAAATTAAAAATAATATTCTTTTAGGATTATTAAATTAATTAAAATGACATTTGATAAATAAAATAGTAAATTTTTTTTTTTAAAAATGAAATAATAAAATTATGGAAATGGAAAATATAGGATTATGAGGTGTTGAAAAGGTAGGTTTATGGGGAGTTGAGGAGGGATTGAGAAAGAAGAAGGAGAGGAAAGAGGGGTTATGGTAAACCTAAAACAAGGGTTATCATAACCCTTCCCCAAAACAAAAGTTGAATTACTATAACCCTAACCTAATAGTGATAACCCTTAAGCCAAATGGCCTCAAAGTGTCTAACACACTCTCTTCTGACTCAGCAAAGTATATATTGTTTCATCCAAAATCACATTAGCCATTTTAAAACATAGCTTAGTTATTAAAAATAGCTTTAAAAAATTATTAGCTTTTCTTGTACGCTTTCTTCACTACGTTTTTTTAAAAATCATTTTTAAGACATAACTTAGACAATTTAAAAGTACATTTGAAAGAAATTGATTGACAAAGGCAACAAAAAGAATAGACCATCTATCTAGCTTGAACACTCAAAGGTTGTAAAATCAAACATGATATTCCGTGAGATTAATCGAAGTGCTGGTAAGCTAGTTCGGACATTCACATATATAAAAAAAAAAAAAAAGATTACCCGTGATGACACATTGAAAGAAAATAAGTGTAGATAAATTCAATGTTGCATTTTCATTTTTTCAAATTAGTATAGTTATTTCTATCAAAATTTTCTAGCTCAAATAAAAATTAAAAGAAATATTCTACAAGAAACTTATCTGAGAAGAAAATATGGATCAAAACCTTCCCATATTGCCTCATGTCCATGTTCTGGGATATTGTGATCTCTATTAACATCTATGGCTTCTTTGTGTATTCTAATCACTAACAAATATAGATTAGATATCAGAGGATTCCTAAGAAAAGGATTAATAATCTTACCGATTTCGACGACCTCGGTGACAAGAGGCTGCATAGTAACAACCTTGGATTTGCCATTTACGATACAGTTTGAAATGGCATAGAAGCCAAGCAAATTTGTATAAAGTGGAAGAAATGCGTCCTTGTGGTTGCCTGCACCACCTATCCAATCAAATCCACTATGTTTACTCATATACTCATCTGCAAATCTGACCAACTGAAGGAAAAATCTCTTTCTCAAGCTAACCAAATAGTTCATGAACCATTGGGTGTCCCATAAGGCAATTAGTTTAGATCTTGAAAGCTTTTCCATGTGAAAACAACAGGTCTGACTAATCAATAACTTTTCTTCGTGATGGTTATCAATTTCCTTATCGAACACTCTTCTAACTGGGTCTGCTGGCGATATGGTATAATCTGCTGTGTTCAACACCCAGTTCGCAAGGTAATCAAAGTACAGAACCCAGTGGCCGAATATAGACGATAGGTACTCAAAACTTGATCCTATAACTTGCTCCACTTGGTTTGGAACATCGGAGCTTGTCGTAGTTCTTTCCAAGCTAAAACACTTCTGCACATCAGCCGCTAGCCTTTTCCTGATGTCATCGTCTTCATCCTCCAAAAGCATAATACATGTAGACCACATATTAAGGATTTGATGAGCATACATATTCGCATACTCTCTGAGTTCAGAATGGGAGTTAGCAGTCGCCTGAGGGATTTGGTTATCAAACACTTTATCACCAAAAATTTCAGCTTGTTCTAGCAAACCTGAGGCTATAATAGAATCCGCAGCAGCCGTACGCATATTTACTGGCTCTGATGCAGCACTATGTTGCTTGATCAGGTCTGTGAATAGGGTAATACAGGAGTGGAATTTGTCCCAGTTATTTGATATTTTACCATTTGGAGACTCTATTGTCGTGGCATCAGAAACAATGCAGGCCGAATATTGCACAGCAAGGCGCTTTATGCACGTTCCCATGCAACGAATGGTATTTTCCCGAGTTTTTGCATGTCTTGTGAGCTTATACAAAGAAATCAACTTATCCCAAAACTGCAACACAGATCCACAATCCATCTTACCAATATAAACTACGTCTTCAGTGCATTCCTCATTCCCAAACTTCTGAAACTGAGACATATTCCAAGCAAAAAGATTCTTTAAAATGTAGTATAGACATCTATAATTCTTCTCCAATGACAAAAGCTCTGTCAATAAGGCTTGGAGGTTTGTTTTAATCCACTGATCAACAGTCCTTATCTCATGACAACTCAAGTCATACAACCCAGCAGAATGTTCTGTTGATTTCAGAAATTTAAACAGCCATTTCATTGTTGAAAGTCGAACTTCGTAGCATGGATCTTGTAATGAGCGGATTAGCCTTTCTTGAAGTTGTGAAAAAGGGTAATCCATGAGAGTGGCTGGCACAACTTCATCAGACTGAGATCTTTGTGACTTCTGAAGAGCTGCATCATCTTCTTCATCAAATGGTTGAAGTACACAATTGAAATAGCAAATAGCAGCTTGTTGCCGAAGTTCTGCTAGTGTTGGATCATAACATGACAGTTTGTGGGAGGTTTCCACATCTAAGCACCCAGTAGATAGATCCAGAAGTAGGTTGCGGATGATATAGAAACTTTTGCTTCTCGGGCACTTTCTTACAATACTCAGCATATGACCTAGGACTTGTAACATAGAGGTACTAAGAATTGGACAGGAGCAATGACTGCTCCTAGCCATCCATGAGCAATGTGCAAGAACCTCCACCAAGTCATTGAGAATCTGGCTTTTCTTCGAAATATCTCCAAGATTTCTACAATTTGTGTCCAGAAGGGATATCAACTGCAACAAGATTCCATGGATCCTATTATATGAAGTATATTGAGTAGTTGCAGTTGCAAGTAAGATACTTGATTCACAACCTATCGTTGTGCTGTCATCAACCGGCAACCCGGATGCTATATTGAGGATGACTGATGGTAAGTTCTCATTGGACACCAGGCCTGTTAATGCTCTAGATGCAAGAATACGAATCCGTAGATTGCTTTGAGAAGAGCACTTCCTGATGAATGGCATGAAGAGAAATGGATCCAGGTCATCCCCAGCTTCACTTGCAATCGTAGAAGGCTTAAGCCTGGATAGAAGAATTAGCATAGGACATAAGCTTGGGTGCACAACTTTTGCTAGATTGAATTTTGAATCTCCAGAACATCCATCATCAAGAGACTCAGTAGCCACATCCAATTCCTCCAATAGAAATCGATGCAATGCCGGATATCTGTTGGCAATAAAATTTCATCAGATTCCTCTAAAAGAACTTATAAATGGATAATAATATCCCCATGAAATAAGAACCATCAATATAAAGAAATTGAAATTTACAATTTTCCGAATAAGAACCACCTGTGCAAGCAAACTGCCTAACAAGGAAGAGAGGTATGTGCTGAACTTTATTTATTCTTACATATTTGTATTTACAGAATCCAAGTTCTTTATATAGAAGAACTTGGTAACTTCTACCTATCTAATAACTGGTAACTACATAACAGAATGTAACTAACTTGTTATAACAAACTAACAGTTTTATCTTTGATACTACCAATAAAATAATATGTAAGATCCTGAAGAACTGTCTAGGCATGGCACTTTGCAAGGTGCTAGTATAGTGCAGGACAGCAACACAAAAAATATCTTTAAAATCAAAGCTAAGCCAAAAAAAAATTGTCTGGTGGGTGGACAATAAACTTTAAAATGAACATCCTGATTGGCCCATCCATTGTGCCACATTGTCACTTCAGGCGAAAAAATAAAACTTGTCACCAATTAATCCAGTTAGAAGACTATTTATCCTTTCTTTTATTTTTTCTGTTCTAAAGAATTTATATTTCAGGATAAAAACGATCGTTAGTAATCCTTAATTTTTCAACTCAATGGATCAAATATGTAATTAAAACTGAAAGAAATTTAGTGATTAAGAAACAAAATCACCATAGTTAAGGGACTAAATTATTAATTTAACGAAATATTAACCATGGCTTCAAGGGATGTTGAACACTATTTTGAAGCATTTTGAGAAACAAATAGGCATTTTTTTAAGGACAGAACGGATAACATTTTACAAGTTTCAGGCATATGAACTATACTGCTCAAGGATTCTGTAAAATATTAGATTTCTTTTTCTTTCTTTTTTTATAATTAAAAAAAAAAAAACTCCCTTTCACTGAGCAAGAATGAAAAAATACACAGGCCAAAAAATCTCACAAAAAGGAAAAATATTAGGAACATCTGACCAATAGGTCGGAGTAGAGGACATAGTTGTGGTTTACAAAGTCAAGCTAGTAGTTTTATAAAGGTGGGGCCTTTTATTTATATAAAACAATGTACCAAGATGAATCTAAAAGCTACAAACTACGGAAGAGAGAATCAAATATAAACCCTAATAAAAAAAAAACCTTATTTTCCACTGTACCACAGACCCGTTCTATTCCTACTCTTAATTGCTTTCTACCCATCTACTTGCTAGTTTCATACTCTTCAATGTTAGTCTTATTTCTTTGGAAAAATAAACTATGGATCACAATTCACAATTCACATGAACATAAATATATTTTCGAGCATCAGACAAAAGTTTATATATCATTGAAGGCAATGCAACTAACATAGCTCACCAGACGCAAGACTTGATAATATCATTCATAGAAATGACAAAAAGACACCTCAATCAGCAGTACTTTCTCTCGAAAGAAATGAAACTATCACATTTAATGCATTACAGAAGAAACAATGAATGCTCCAATTTCCGAATTTATTCAACTCCAAGAACCAAAGGAAAAGGCATACTGACTTCATTATAACGTTTTTAAGCCCACAAAAATGCATTATATTGATATCCTTAGTAATTGTACCAAATCTATCATTAAGACACTCATACATCATGTGATGGGATTTCAGACTACATGCAAATCTTGCAATGTTAAAATAGTTGCTCTCTACCAATGAAATTTTGCAGTTCAAATCTGACATCAAAGATATCATACCTGTGAAAAAATTCAAGTCCAGTTAATGCTCGACGAGCTGATTCTCGTTTGTGAACATTGAGAAATCCTATCATCCGCCGAACTAAAGCAGTGTATGCCAAGCAAGCACTGTTACGCACCTCCCAGTAAGGAGAAGAGAAAGATCGAATACAAACAATTATAGCCTGAGCAGAGAAACCAGATGTATCAGTTGCTAGATTGGTATCATTGAAAGCAGCTCTAAGGACATTGAATGCATGAACTGTTGGAATGACTCCTTCATCGCGAATTTTAGAGGCTTTTTCACTTGGATAAGTCTCGTGGGTTGAAATAGGTTCTGTGTCTTGGCTTAACCCTGTGGATGGTAACTTAGACAAGTTGCTGTTTTTACAGTCTGTTTCAATTGGATTCTGCAGCAACCTCTCGGCTACATCTATGAGCCACTTCAGAGCTCTTGGTAGAAGCTTCTTGGGGGAACCTTCTGGTTCTGCTAGAAACAGAGCAATAAAGGCAGCTGGAATACCAGCGCTTCTCCTCAATAAATCATCAACTGTCTGGCCCTTTGCAGTTGTTCTTTCCATTAGCTGGTCCATCCAGGATTCTGTTAACTTACAAAGTCTAAAAATAAAATTTTTAGAATATTTGAAAGACGGTGATAAAAAAATAGGAGGGGAGAAGTAGAATGATTATTAAGAAGTAAACCAGAGACTTCGTGAGTATTGAAAATTTTGCCTTAAGACTTAAAATAAATAATGCAACTCTTAGCTTCTGTTAAAAATTGAACAATCATTAATATCAAGAAAAAAAATCACGATCAGCCTTCAGAGGAAGAAGACACTGGTGCTGGAACTTTGGTTAAAATGTGTAAGTTTTGGTTCAATGATTGATCGTGTATATTTAGGCTCCATTGGGGATTGTGTTCGAAATAGGAGAAAGGGATTTTGAGAAAATCTTGAACGCTTTTGTTTGTTTGGTAAATGAAATTATTAAATAATCTAACAAAATCACTTTTTAAATTGTAAATAATGTTGAAAGCTAGTAATTGTAGCTTTTAGATTTGGCTTTTCAAAAAAATCTACTAACTTCTTAAACAATTTAAATAAATATATTTTAATACTATATTTTCATATTAATATATTTTTAACATGTATTTTCAAATTTAATTTATTTATTTTTTATGACAATTATTTTTCCTAAACTTTTATCAAATAATTAAGATGAAACAAGATTGTTTGAAATTCAAATCACAAACAATTCTAAAATATATATTATAATAAATTTATAATTTAATTATCAATGTGAAAAGAATTAAAACAATAAGTCCACTTTGGTTCATATAATTTAAATTTATCAATTTAATATTAATTTATCCAACATTGTAACTAGTTTTCTAATTTAAAAATAAAATTTGTCAAACACCATTTTACTTCCTTCCATAGGTGATTTTTCAAAAAACGAAGTTGAAAGCAATTATTTTAAAAGCTATAGCAACTTCCAAAGAAGCCTTATCCAAAGCTTGTCTTCTGTCTTGATTTGTTAGAGTTTAGTATTTGTTGAAATTGAAAAATCTTGAGAAATTTTGCTAAAATGGGTGAATTATTGGGTGATTTCAGCATAAGTTGAATTGAGAGTAAAACTTGAAACACTGATCCTGGTTCAATTCAATTAAATTGAGAGTTCAGGATAAAAATCAATCAACCTTACCAAGTTTAAGAATAAAATTGAATTGTCCCCAAATCTTTGAATTTTTCCCAAAGCATAAAGACAAGACACTATAAGACTTGATATTAAAAGTAGAGCAAAACAATTTTATTTTCCCTGCCTATCTGGAAGAATAAAATATAGGAGAAAGCTTCAACTCTTGCAAAAAGTATTAAAGAAACATACCTTTGGTCATCTGAACAAAGTAAACGGTTGCAAAGAGCAGTAAATCCAGCCCTTGTTTTATCAATCGCACCATTGTGTTTCATTTTCAAAAGGACTTCCAAAAAGTGATCCCCAATAACTTTAAGTTGTTTCACATCAAGTACTTCCTCTTGTCTTGGCGTAATGGAATCGTTGGGATCAAATTCAGTTGAATCAGAAGCAGCAGGCAATGGAACTTTCCTTGTGATTGTTCCCAGAAGAAGACTAACCTGTCAATGGCCAATAGAAAGATATGAAGAGATATATCCATCATGAACAAACGGTCCAAGTGATAGAACACCATGTAGTGTGTTCTATTATTTTATTAAACAACCAAACTTTTACAGAAAACAGTACTAACACAACCTTGTAAACAAAGAACAACACAAGAACTATTACAGAAATTAACCAAGTTCAACATAAAAACATCAAAACAGAAAAGTACTTCACGATAATGGAAATAACTTGCTACAGACTACAGAAACTACACACTTTCTGCATTCCCTGCTCTCCAGTAAATTACAGCCCTACACTTTCAGAAACTGATTAACCACCCACTCTCTTCCCTTCCTTCTTTCCCTTTTAACTCCCACCCATGTAACTAACCGTGGTCCCCACCAAGGTGGTTTCCACTTCTTTCTCCATTTCCCTTCTCTTGTTCACGTGCAACTGCTCCCTTTTTCCTCCTACTATAGTGTAAAATAATTGATGGTCTATCACCAAGCTACCTCGAATAGATTAAATATAATTTCCTACTAGATATCGTTGATTGCTATGGAAGTTAAAAAAAGTCGGTCCAATTTGTTACATGTTCTCTTTCTTGCTAATCATAAGTAAAAAATTCTGTTCCGTAAAGCAGAAAGATAAAACTCACGTGACAAGACTGCCAGATGAATAAATTGGACCCAATCAAAAGGCAAAGTACCTCTTTCATTGCAAGCCAACAGCCAACCATCACAATCTGTTCTGATGTTCTTGAATTGTCTGTAGTTTTTTCCTTACTGTCTTCCAGCTCAGACAAGGACGTGGACACATTAGTCTCATCTGGAACATCCAGCACAAAGGCATCATCATCAACCATGTCATCCATGTCTTCAGGAAGATGCCAGGCTTCTGCTGAAACCACCCAGAGTGCCAGGGAAGTTATTCGCATCACAAGCTCCAAAAGCTTTTCCAGTAGACTTCTCATCTCCGATATACTAGACAGCACAACATCTGAATTCCAATCCAGCTCCTCAAAAGAATACCGCAAAGTGAGCAACACACCATGAACAAAGCTGTTTTTGCAGGCTTCAGAGAGGTTTATCTCTCCCTCAGTTACAGAGACATTCAACCAATCAATCAAAGATTTCAAATACTCTGCCACAGGATGGTTTGATTTACATATCTCCTCGCCCACATTTCGTAATTTATCTACGGAATCTAAGCAAACAACAGCATCTGAAGCTCTGACTATCCAACCTAAATCCAAAACGTACTTTCTGAATACAAGCCTTAAAGCTAATGCTCCAGCATCACTTTCTCTGACACGTGAGCTGCAAACTAACACTTTTGCCCATTTGATTGTTTTTCCAACCATATATTCACAAGAAATGCCAGGAAGTGGAGTAGGAAAGTGCAGCAATATACGGAAAGAATTTTCTCTGAGTCTATCCCAACTATCAATGATTGATACAACTAACAAAAGAACCGAGTCAGGTAAAGTAATTCCTTCATTATAGGGAAGGAGAAGAGTTTCATTAGACTTTTCTTTAGAAGGAACAATTGACCAGACGTTAAGCATTACTAAAAATAGATCCATCGCCATAATTTTTCTCCGGTAAGGTGCAGAAGGATAGCATGAGAAAAACAGAAAGCAACTTAACCACTTCATAAATTGAAAAAGATCATCCGCTCTACCAGCTACAATTTGCTCATTTCCATTTGGCATATAGCTTTCCCTATTGCAACAAGAAGCAAGTGGTATCCAGTTACCCAGCTTGAATTGTCTCTCTAAAGCTGTTCGTACTCGAGAAAAGAACTTCCTAAACAAGCTACTCCACTTCATCTGGAAAGCTGTAGAGGTACACCTCATGTTCAATGGTATTGCTTTCTTCAACAAAGTAAGTTCTAAATGTGATGGCAGACTAGAAGTTTTAGGGTTTAAGAAAAGAAATTCTGCAGCATCCACACGAAGTGTCTCATCAACATGTGTTAACGCCAATAAAAGCCACTCAACAAGGATTTCGACCTTTACTCCATTGACAAAGACAAGAGCATAACGACTAAAATATTCTATTTCATGGACAGATTGCTGCTCTAAGCTGGGTTTCTCTAGCCAATCAATGTCTCCTTCAATTAAAGCAAGTGAACGGGATACTTTGAGCAATGAAATAAAAATGGCAACTTTCTGTTCAACTCTCAGTTCCATACTACCCTGATTATTACCAGGATAGAGAATTCCATTGTCACGTGAACTAGGCCAAACTGAAATAAAAGCAAGCATAGGGAATATACTATCTAGGTCAACTTCAAACAATACCGGAAGAGCATAAGTGTTCAAGTTTGATCTAAGCTTTGATATCCCAGAACCAAGTCCATGAAGAACGGGTGGCAAGCAATGGCCTCTGTAGAGTGCATACCCACCTTCAATACCATCACTGCTCCAGCACTCATCACGCAGATGCTCAAGGAAACACTTCAAAAAGGAAGTGGCAGCACAGCACACATCATCATCAATGTATGCTTGCACAGTTTCTGAAAGCAGGGAAGGGCTCATATCTAGCAATGCCTTTGCACCCAACCTTTTGGTCAAAGATGCTAAAGGAACATATCTTCCCTTACAGCGAGAACCCAAACGAAGAAGATCAAAAGCAATTTTCCGCAAGAACAACTTTATTTTCTCGCTACCCTCTGACCAGCAAAGCGACGATTGAATCTCCAAAAATAGATCAAAGATGAGATGCACCTGTTTGACAGTTTGACTTAAAGGATCGTCCAAGTTAGTCCACATAATGCTTAGTATTCGACTTCCCATCTCCTCAGGGAGCGGATCATAACTACAAGATGTATCAGTAAGATTACTAACTAAAGAAGTTTTTATTTGTTGCAAGCAAATCTGCAGTACAGTCAATGAATGAAAGTTAAAATGGCTATCGGTAGGATTTTCACAATAGTTACACAGCTCTGGCAAAATACCATCATAAAGTATCGTTTTGACAGAGTTGCCGCTATTTAGACAACCTGGATGGCCATTCGAATCTCCTTCCACCATGGAAAATTGTATATTGAGCACAGGTCTTGGAATTGCTGTCAGAATCCCCCTGATCAAACAGAGTCTACTCAACACTAAAAAAGTTCGAATTTCAGCACAGACATTCGCTTGATGAGGAACCTTCCCTACAGTATTCCTAAATTCACTATCATACTTCAAAAATGAAATGTGGTTAGTTTGTTCAAGAATTCCGTAAAAAATGAGCACCCCAAGTTCTTCGGAGTTGAGGCAAACTTGCAGAGAAGCACAGAAACTCACCCCAGCTGCCACATAACAATCCCTTGAAAAAGCCAAAGATTTTAAAATGCTTAAAATGGAACTCACAATCATCCCCAGAACACCAGAATCCTCCTGGAACTTTGAAGGAAATCGCTGGAGCAAGTAATACAAGCAAGACAAAGCCTCTTGACACTGTTCCATAATAATTGGCGAAGGCCTGGCAGACTCATTGGTTTCCTTAACCACATAGTCCAAGCTAGAGACAATATCCCGAGCAACCAAAAGGGCGCAATCTTTAATGACATCCACTAAGTATCCCAATTTGGGCATACCCATTACCGATAAAGCCACTCTCGACACACAGAACCGCTTCTCTCCACCTTGTAGCACACCACTATGCTCCTCACAGAGATCCCTGAAACATTCTCCCAAAGGGTCCTGAAATTTAGGGCTTTTGGCCAAAGTGGAAACAAGGGTTCGATGCAAAGGCTGAGAATTCTCAAAGAACAAAACCTCCAAGTAAAACCGCGCGGCTTTGGATACGGAATCCTCGTCTCCATTGGCCAATAACTCGGAGAAAGCGGAAGCGACTTTCTTGGCGTGGTTTACTTGAGCGTAAACGGAGTTCAAGGATACAAGTTGGAGTAATTCAGTGAAGAACTTGGAAGAGGATTGGAAAGAATTGAGAGAATCGACATAGGAGTTGGGGAAAACAATTGCACTGTAAGTATATCGGTGGCGATGCTGAAGAGCTCGCCATTTTGCAGACATTGATGCGATGATCGGAGTTGGGAAACCTTTTCTCTCTCTCCTCCGCTGAAAACTCTTGTTATTAGAGAGAGAGAGAGAGACGGAGGGCGGGAGAAGAAGAGAGAAAATGGCGGCCGGAATAGCTTCTTATATTAGGGCTGCCATTAGCTTAATTTTCATAACAATCAAAGTTTTGTTTTTCTAGAACAAGTAAGAGATTAGCGATTATTTGAACAATCTAAAAAAATTACGCCTAAATGTTATCTGATCTGGTTTTAAGGTACAATTTTCCTCTTTTTAAATATCTTTTCATGTCATCTTTCTGTGATCTTTCTTTATACTGTTGATCTTTCTTTATACTCATTTTTAACACTCATTGTTAACGAGACAATACTCTCTTTCTTTTAATTTGTCTTCAATAACAGTAACAAATATGTCTCTTCTTCTATCGACAATGTATGATGATTAATGACAACAAATAAAATTTCAAACTAACCAAAAATGAAGAACAAGTGCGAGAAAGTGAGCAAAAACAAGAAAATAGATGCAAAGTAAACTAAAATTTGATCTAGAGTGAAAATGTAAACTAAAACTAAAACACGGATGAGAAAAGAAGAAGAAAAAAACAAATGAAAAAGACTTGGTTGATGCAAGAAAAAAGTTAGAAAGCTTTGTCTAAAAAAAATGTTAAGGTCATCTGTATAGGAATCTTTGAATTTAAACCTATTGATTGATGACTACTTTTTGTTTAAATCATAACTTCAATATATAAGCTTGCCTAAGAATTGTACCATACAATAACCATACCATTTGATTTTTAGTCCTTGAATAAAATCAATTTTGAGATAAGAATACTTGACAGCGCCTACTGGCTCATATACAAAATTATAAATGAAACATAAAAATAAATTTATAAATTGCTTGATAGCTCTCATTTTGAACGTTGCTGACTTTAGAGTTACTTACAAATTTCGAGTGATATTCAACTAGAGAACAGTTTGATCAAGACATTACCGACCTAAAAAAATCATGTGTCCAGATCTGTATTCCCATTTAAATCATACTATATACTAGATTAACTTAGACCTCAGAAACCACATTCATCATTACTCACAAATTAGGAAATGCAAGCCAAGATCCACCAAACTTTTAAAATATTGATATTGGGGTACTGGAAATGATGAGCTCTAGAATTTTCTAAGATTTCATCTCCATCCATTTGTTGACTTAGGGCTTAAGAGAGTCTTCAATTACTTAATGTTAACATGAGTGCGCCCATTGTAACAAAACCTAACACAAGGTAGCAATTGGAATGTATATTAAAACTTGATAAAAATTGAAATTCTAGTGGAAGACTTGGCTTTTACTAAGTGTGTTTTTCCCGTAAGAAAAGAAAATTACCCTTGAACATGAAAGCACTCTCAAACGCTCCCAATGATAGAAGTTGCACCAAAAGTTCAAACCAAGTGGCAATCTAATCATTCATAAAAATCCAAGAGAATACAATGTACAAGTCTGCTTCCAGACCTTTGTGGGATTATCACCTAAACCTTCAGAAACTACCTTTCACTTTTGGATTCCATATCCTTGTGAAACCAGTAGAGCATAATCAGCAAAAAGAAGCCATAAGATCAAGAGTGTAAAGGGAAACGAGAGCTGGGCAATAGAGAGATGACAGTTCATCTAACCAACCCAAGCCTGCAGCAATTCAATGGTAATATTTCAACTCATGAAAGTTATAACAATGAGCCCGTAGTATAAAGTTTTGGACACATTAAGGGCAATCGTAAATTCTTCAAAGTTCAGGCAAGATAACGGTACAGTTTTCTATCTTCTTTGTCCCTCTCCAAAAACTCCCTCTCAATAAGAGATTCAATTCGTTTTTTAATCACAACGGGGTTGGGAAGGAACCTTGATTGCAGCTGCTTTGTGACTTCAGTGACAATGTTATTATGATCCAATACCCGCCTTGCCTTCATTATTCTGACTATTGCTGCCTCGATCTGTGGTTTCCGGTCTTCCTCTACCCTCTGTCGTGTTTCCTGGTTTTCTGGCTCGGTTTCCCTCTGTGCAACCACAGTACCAATTTTCACCTTGTATAACTTGCTTGTGAACTTGTCATTGAAGAAAAATGCATCATCTTCAGCGATGTCCTTACTCATCGGCTCCTTCCGGAGCACATTCCGTCCTTTCACACAGGCTAATGACTGTAGACATCTTTTCAAATCTACGGCTGGAATCTCTGTGGCTTGCTCGATGTCTCTATAACTCAAACGATCAGCATTGTTGAACAGCATCAGCACGCACATTTGATATGTTGAAACATTCAACTCATGCTTCTGGCCCTTGCCAAAAGTTGCTTTCAGATCGGCTGACCCCATATTCGTTTGCCAAGATAATCTTCGGCCAGTATGCGTACCAAGGTAGTAGCTTTTAAATTTTTCACATATCCCAAGAATCTCTGGAGGAAGGTTGCAAGTTGTGCTGGCTTGAGTTGGCCATGAACCTGTAGTTAGGACCTGCACAACTAGTGTTGGACCTTCTCCTAACTCGGCACCAAATCTTGCATAGAAACCCTGCATCGTATCCTGAGATGTTTTCATATCAGTGAACATACCCTCCAACTTAGAGGTAAATTGGTACCCGCACTCTGTTTTGAGCTTAACAATCAAACTTCTTTCAGCGTCATCGGATACAGTTTTTCCGGATAGAAGCCTCTTGGCCAAATGTTGCTTGTAATATTTCTCAAATACATCTTTCTCTTGAAGGTAACGGAAAAGCATCATAACCTTATCTAGCACAATTTCTATATCCTCCTCACTAACCCCTCTCAATCCTCTGCGAAGCTTGTCATCTACAAACAAAGAGATAAATTCTGGAGATCGAGCATTCAGGTTGATAAAATATTCAAATGAGGAATTCAAGGCATTTTGGAACGTCTTGTCATTGTTGAATGCCAAGCTGATAACCTTGTCATATTTATCCTTCAAATCAAGAAGTCGCTGCACATAGTCCACAGGATCCTTTATCCTATCAGGATCTGTCACCAGCTGCTTACCGGTATCACGGATGTAAGATGTCATGACATCTCTTACAATAGAGAGTCCATTAGGTACACGTCGAAACAAGTTATACATTCTGCCCAAATCTTCATATTTATCATCAACAAACATATTTACTAAGCCTGAGTTTTCCATATGGACTAATCTTTGCATGTGACTTTCTATCATCTCTTTCTCCACCACGCTGGTTATCTTCGGTTCACTTCTAGCATCTAAGTAATGAGACACCCTTTCTATTTCTTCATTTAAGCGTCTCTCAGCCTTTTTAAGATAATCCCCACAGTCGCAAGACTCAATAAATTGCTGAGACTCGAGACGATAAAAATCTGCAGAGACATCAAGAAAATGTTTTTCGAAATCTTCTTGGTAAACAGAAGAACCTAAATCCATAAGCATCTTTATAATGTTCCTCATTAAACCCCTGTTTATAACTTCACCACTCCTTTCCATATGCACAAGTTCAAGAAGGGTATCTCGGAGCCTGGTCTGGGTTTTGCTAGAGTGGATAACAACGTCCCTCCATAGATTCAAACCAAGCTCATGAACTGGCGTTTTGTGAGTGCTTGGGATGAAAGTTCTATCCATGTACATCAATATGTCTCGGATCATTTGCAAAGCCTTGTTGTGATCTGCCCATTTTCTGTTCAATTCTACCAAAAAAAGTTCTCCTTGAGCTGCTTCAATTCCTTTAGATATTTCTTTCAGATGAAATGACATTGTGTTCACAAGCCCAGAGTAAAGTTTTTCCCCAAATTTGTGCAGCACCATATTATAAGCGTTCCTAAATGTACAAGATGCTTGATCATCAGGAGAGACAAAATATTTTTACATGAATGCCAGAAACACCAAAAAAAAAAGGCTTGAAAGTAATAAAATAAACAGGTTTGAAGGTTCCTACCATGCTATAGCAGTAAAATACTTTTTAAGTTAAAAAATAAAAAATAAAGTTGAAAATGTATGAGAGGGTCGTTTTAATAAAGTCACAAACTAGCTTATAGTGTAGCTTCCATCACAAATTGTTGAAGCCATTTTACTGCACCGACAAATGTAAAGAACTTGATTTGAGCAAGAAGCTTTGAAGCTAATTGCACTACATTGAATAATGATCCAAAACAATAATCCAATGTACACTAAAAAATCAAAAGAGAGACAGAGATCATGAAAAATAATTATAAGCAGATCTACATGGTGGCGATTGAACATCTTCATTTGACATTTCAGCCATAAAAGATGCACAAAGAACATGTTCAAAAACTAATTTAGTTTAATTTTGGTTGTGCACCAAGAAGAGTGAATCCTCCTACCTTCCACTCAAAGCATTACATGGCTAGGATAACCTTGACTAAGAAGCACGGACACTTCAGTTTGGATAGCGTGTCTATGTCCGACACTTGGACACTCTGACACTTGGTGGACACCTATTGGACATTTGCTAATGTAACAAATGTATTAGACATGCATAGAACACGTGTTGAATAGACTAAAAAGACACATATATGATAATAATAACAACTTTTGAGTATGGAATACATCAAGCTAAGTCTTTTAAGCATATAAACGCATCAATTCATTTACTATGAATTTCCTTTTACTATAAAGTGATATATATATTTTAAATGAATATTTTAATAAACGTGTCTGTGCTGTGTTGTATCCTAGATTTTAAAAATACAGTGTGTTGTCGTGTCCGTGTTGTGTCGTATTCGTGTCTTGTATCTGTGTCCGTGCTTCTTAGAACCTTGAGCAAAAAATAAAGAGTAGTAGATTAGTTAAAGTTTACATGTTTCAATTGGAATATATCGGATAACATGATTATGGGTGTGATGATAACTATCACAAACAAGTTCACAGTTGGACCAGTGGGATTATCTTACAAGCATACAGCATATAGATGTGTTAGAAGCTTAAAGCAGCAGGGGTGAATAGTATAAATGCTAATAGGAAGGTTACTAGGGATATATTAGACATTAGTAAGGAAAGTTCTCTCCCTTTTCCAGCAATCTCTAATCTAAAACAACTTTGTGTCCGTTTCATGGTAGATTCTCGAGAATCTCTCCTTAAGAGGGATTCTTTTACTGATGTTTTTTCCTTTGGTTACTCCACCCTCGACTCTCAGCCTCATATTTTATTTTGATAAGCTCAAGTTCATATTTATCATCCACTATTAATCTCCATAGCAAGTTTTCTCCAAGGAAAATCCCAACTTCAACTAGCTGCAAAAGAAATATTCATTTTCTTCCCGTTATCGAGACAGGGACCACCTTCCACTCTGCTTCTAAACAGACACTTCCAACTGAGGTGGCACCCTTCTTCTGCAAGCATTTTAGCTCAAGTAAAGTTTCTAACCTTCTCTTTCCAAGAGAATTGCTCCCTTTGTAGCCATTTGTAATAAGCAAAAGAGGGGGTTCATTAAATCTAGTCCATTTCGCTCTTTCAAGACTGCAGAATTATCAAAATATTTTGTTTTATTGTTCTGAGTTCAGCATTAACGGGTGGGAGATTAAATTGCCTGACCCCTTGGTCAAGACATATGCCTTGACCAATGGAGTTATTCTTAAGTTGACATATTAAAAAATTTTGGAAGAGAACCCTGGGAAAGAACCACATTATTTTGATTACTGAAACCAATTCGATACTAACTTGAACATAAAAAAGAAATACTAATAATAAAAAATAGCATGTATGCAGAGATAAGTAATTGCAAACACTATCAAAAGACATAACATAATCACTTTTTTATAAAAACAACTTTCATTGAGAAAAGTGAAAGAAAACTTAATATGCTTCAAGTAGAAACTGCACAGAATTACATTTCTGTAGCTTACAGTAACACACTTCCTTCAAAAAAAAAACCAAAGCAATTGAAAAAACAAAATGTAGAAAAATGTGACCATGAATTGGGAAAAATGTAGAAATTCAAGATGGGACCATGAATTGGGAAAAATGTGAAACTGTTTGGTGGTTTTTCTGTATGTAGTTATGTCAGCTGCAAATTGTAATCTGCAGACAGATTAAAGATCACAGTAACTACTACCTAGCGAGGTTTGGTCTTCGGTAAGGTTTCATGTTTCTTTTTCGGCTTCGATCTCAAAGGTTTTTTATAATTACTCTCTAGGCAATATCTTATCTAGCTGGAAATCCTTTCTTTAGTAGGTTTTTTGTGGGCTTGTTTTTTGTTTGCCATAGTATTCTCTCATTCTTTTCCTCAATGAAAGCCATTGTTTCTATATATATAAAGATCATAGTAACTACTATAACCATATCTTGACGCTTAGTAAGTTGAAACAACGGTACTAATCTGTTTAGTTCAAAGGGGATAACAGATCAGCAGTGTCAAAAAGTTTAGTTGCATATACATACCTTTTTCTTTTGGATAATAAATTGCACTTTCATACATAGGAATGAAAGAATACAAGGGCATACAAAAAGACAAACAACAAAAGAAAAAGGAGTTCAACCCTACCAAAGGACTCCAATCCAAAAGGACAAGACCAAGCTCATAATTAAAAGAAGGCCTAGACACCTAGTGGCTGATGGCCATACGAAATCATTAAACTTATCCACCACCCAAACTTCTTCCACCTCTCTAAAGATTTTGTTATTTCTTAAGCCAAATTCCCTACAAACAAGTTAACCTTCCACAAAACTTTATTTCACCTCCTAGCAGATGAAACCTGCCATCTCTATTCCAAACCCAACAAACATCGAACAATCTCAACAAGAAACTCCAACGGCAGTAAGCAATCCCAAAACAAATAATTCAAGCCCTCCTCGCACCTCTTACCGATAATACACCATTGCAGGAACAAAATATAATTGATATAAGAGATCCATCAATCATGGCCCCAAACATGGCAGGACTAGGAGTGCTTGCACTGAAGGATGTAGTTTAAGCTGAAGGTGATTTGAGAAAAGCTACGTTGAAACACCACAAGAATGCTTTGGTGGGAGAATTGACAAACCAAGCCACTAACTTCAATTTCGATTCAGCAATATCCAGCATCGATAGGACCATGGAAGAAAGAGCTCAGTCTAGTACCTCCTGCTTACTTGCCTTTGCTCCATGAGCAATATTTTGAGTACAGATATCTGGAGGAATGGAAGTAATGAAACTACAACATGCACAAAAACTATGATAAATTTGTAAATACAAGAATTTGCTCAACCAAGCTAAGGTAGATAATGAAACAAACTAGCAAAGTGCACGAAGTGTCATTGACCTTTCCATTAACAAGGAACAAGCTACAACTAATTCCAACACTTGGCCTAATGTTTGAAAGTGTTTTAGATGCCGTCCAATATCTCACATAGATGCTAATCTGCAAAGGAATTGAATAGCTTACCCACACAAATCTTTAGAAGAATAAATTCAAAGGCAAATAGGCCTAGTGGTAAAAAGGAGACAGTCTCAATAAATAACTAGGAGGTTATGGGTTCAATCCATGGGAACCATCTACCTAGGAATTAATTTTCTACGAGTTTTCTCGACACCCAAATGTTGTATGGTCAGGTGGGTTGTCCCGTTAGATTAGTCGAGGTGTGCATAAGCCAGTCCGAACTCTCATGGATATTTAAAAACGAAAAAAAGTGTAGAACCATAAGAATAGCATGGAGAAGGAAAAACATGAATAGACTGAAGTTGACAATGGTGATACACTAACCTATGCCATCCAATCCAATGTCTATTACTAACAACCTACCCCTAAACTTGAGGCCCATCATCTACAACATACCATCTTTAATACAAAATGCACTACAAATGGCTAGGTACATAGAATTATTGTTACATAGAATAAAGAACTTCATCTCAAAGTCCTTGTTCAAACTTTTCATCTCACAGCAAATAGACACCCACACCAATAAAAGTCTGACAAACCAAAAAAGGATGAAGAATTGATTACTTAATTATGCACTATTTCTAAACAGTATTTCTTTAATTTTTAGTTTTTTCCTATGCTGGAAACAAATGCTCCTTGCACATCTAATCGGGCTGACTTAGCAATACAACATCCAAGCCATTCATAGAGGAAGAAGTGACAGTATAGAGTTCTCACTATCGGGTAGAGGTGCTCGACTCACATCCCTAAAGACAGAAAATTAAGAGTCGTAGAAACCATCCCATTTATTATGCACTGTACAAAATGATTGTCAAATACCAAATTCACTCAACCAACTTTGTGGTCGCACTAAATTTTCTAAGATTAACCTACGCAGTGGAAATCAGCAATCAAAGGAGATGAGAGTATTAAGAATTATAGACGTCTTCTTTTTAGTTAAGTGAACAATTATAAAAAACGAAGGCATCCTAAATGAAAGAAGGATTATATAAATAACTTATTATACCACTTGGTTCAACTAATACTCCAAGAACTTTTCATTTAGGCTTATCAACCAAGTTATTCAACTTCTCCAAAATAGCTGTGCCGTCGTTAAGTTAGATAATGTCCTCGCCAATAGCAGATCTATTCAAGATCATCTCAGACACATACATAAGACATAGTTGCAAATAATTATCAAGCCCAAGTCCATAAAACAGAAGGGCAATACGTAAGTCGCAACTTTTCCCCGTTTTGAAGCAAGGGCTCAAAGATGTAAAAGCACTAACCACTCTCTGAAACGCATAGGCACAACAGAGGAAGTAATCTGAGAAGAACAGCTAGAATACAGAACTGATGGCAGAAGTTGGAATCATAACATGGTGTAGTATAGCAGTGAAATGAAAAGTAGGAGGAGAGGAAGCAACCTGTAAAGCTCTTCGAAGCTAAGACCGCTAGCGTTATGATTGTAAATCTCGTGAATTGCATGTTCCAAAATCTTCCAGGTCTTCTCAGCATATTTCGGATCCACCACGACCCGGTGTTTAAAGGCCTCTATCTGGAAATTCCTCTTCTTTTGGGCACTCATGGCTACCAAAGATCGGATCCCAGAAAACCCTTAATCTCGATTGGATGGAGGGAAACCCTAGGGGTGGGGGATGGATTTTGAGGGAAAAGGGAAGAAACAGAGGACGATTGAAGAAGAATTGAGGAAAAAGGGGAAATGAAAAACAGAGAGAAATGGGGAATTGAAGGAAGGAAAGAAGATTGAAATGTTTATCTGAAGGATTTAAGAAGGGAGGCTGAAAGCAATAATTTGAAGAGGAGAAAGAAAGAATAGAACCAAAAAAAAATTGGTTACTTTTAATTGAAATTATCCTTTTCTTCTCGACGTGGTTCTCTTTTTCCTCCAATTTTAACTTCCTAAGCTTGGAAGGCTCATCAACTCTGGCTTTGGAACCGGGCCAATTTTGGGGCGGATTCATAATGGATCACACCCCCTCTCTAACCCTTCTTATTTATTCATCTAGCTTGTTCGAACGTGTGGCTAGAATGTAATTAAGATTATTGTAAAAAAAAATGGCATTCAAAACTATAAAAATTGAATGGGTTTAATATTACAATAGAGATTCAAAACTCTCATTAAACATAAGCTTTGGATTTGATTACATTACATTACAAGCTTATTATCGAGTTCATTTTTGTTTTATCTATTTGACTTTTAAAAGACACGTTATTTAATTTTTATATTTTTAAAAAACAACTTTAAATGTTTGTGAAGGAATAGTTCGGATGCTCCATTTGAGTCATCAACTTGAGTTTAGTGGGTCATTTGGGTCACCAACTTAATTGAGTTGGGTTGTTTGGCGCACCGACTTGAGTTGGATCAAGTTGGTTAAAATAAATTGTCGTTCCACTCTCCTATGCTCGATGACCAACTTCAGCAATAATCAACGTTTGTGACTGTTGTAGCTACAACTCCAATAACAATCATTGTTTGCAACATGCTTTGATGACAGAGCATCCAACTTCAGCAATCACTTCGTTGCTCGACTCCAAACCACCCTCCTTGATTGATCATTTATGATGTCCAACTTAGACGACACACCACCTTTGGAGACCCTAGGTTCAACAAATGCCTCCAATAGCCAACTTTAAGATCACTTGGAGAGACCAACTCCTAAGATCATCTCCAACAACTAACTCACTAGATCATATATTTTAAAAAAAATGAGCAGTGTGCAGTGCTTTAAAATACAAATTTGAAATTATTTGTTAAGATACCAAATTTGAAATTATTTGCTTTCATAGTATTTAATAGCCTTCCTTTGCAGTAATTTAACATTAATACATTCACTTCGAGGGTATATCAAACCAAATAATTTGTGTATAAAAGCACATTAGAAAAAATGTAACCAAGCACATGAATATTTTTATTTTAAATAGTTTCTATAAAAGTATTTAAATGAAAATATAATTTGAACAACATTTTTTTTAAGGTAATCCAAACATGTCCCAAAAACATTTTTTATGTTAAAAGAAGATCAAATGGCAAGTTTAAAAAATTAATTTTATTTGCAAAATTAGATTATAAATTTAAGGGAAATTCTTATAGATAGAAAATAATTGAAACTATTTACAAAATATGGAAGAAAAAAAAAAACTAAAATGTGTTCGAGATAATTTAATAGATTTTGTCATGTTTTATAAACCGTTTCTTTTCTTTTTTTCTCTTTTTTGCTATATTGCTCCTATATTTAACACACCACTACTCTTTAGTTTTACACACACAAAAATAAGCCTAGCACTTTCTTTCCATGTTAAATAAATCAATAGATAGATGTATACAAAATAGTTACCCAATCAAATATAGACCATTCAACTCAATAAACTATTATAACCTCATGAACTATGGTAACCACTTACTATTGTAACCAACTTTATGTGCCAAACAATAACCCTTAAAGTTGAAGTAATTAAAACTGGCATATTGTTAAACCTCTATATAATGAATTAGGTCATTGAGTTTCTCATTCACAAACGAGGAAGCTCTTTCACGTCAGTGAGTTACTAATTCTTTAGATTTGGGATAGGCGAAGTTGTTTCCTTCATTCATTTCTAGGAAGAGATAATGTATTTGAATGTTTGAAAGGAAGAACCTTCATTCCTCATCATTCTACGGAAGTTCCCCCCATCTGTGATCTAAACATTTATCCTACGGAAAATTCAATTGGTAATTGTAGTGATTCCAACAATGAGCATGACGTTTGACATTCCACAGATAGATTATTGTGTCTCTCACTCTAGCTTTCCCACTCTTATCTCTTTCGGCCTCCTCTCACTCTTGCTCTCAAAATATCTACCTCGCTCTCACTCATCATTAGTTGGTGACCCAAATGACCCACTAAACTCAAGTTGATGACTCAAATGGAGCATCCGAACAATTCCTTCACAAACATTTAAAGTTATTTTTTAAAAATACAAAAATTAAATAACGTGTCCCTTTTAAAAGTCAAATAGATCAAACAAACATGAACTCGAGAATAAGCTTGTAATGTAATGTAATCAAATCCAAAGCTTATGTTTGATAAGAGTTTTAAACGTGTATTGTAATATTAAACCCATTCCACTTTTATAGTTTTGAATGCCATTATTTTATACAGTAATCTTAATTACATTCTAGCCACACATTCGAACAAGCTAGAGGAATAAGTCAGAAGGGTTAGATGGCGGTGTGATCCATTATGAATCCGCCCCAAAATTGGCCCGGTTCCAAAGCCAGAGTTGATGAGCCTTCCAAGCTTAGGAAGTTAAAATTGGAGGAAAAAGAGAACCACGTCGAGAAGAAAAGGATAATTTCAATTAAAAGTAACCAATTTTTTTTTGGTTCTATTCTTTCTTTCTCCTCTTCAAATTATTGCTTTCAGATAAACATTTCAATCTTCTTTCCTTCCTTCAATTCCCCATTTCTCTCTGTTTTTCATTTCCCCTTTTTCCTCAATTCTTCTTCAATCATCCTCTGTTTCTTTCCTTTTCCCTCAAAAAGCACCACCCACCCCTAGGGTTTCCCTCCATCCAATCGAGATTATGGGTTTTCTGGGATCCGATCTTTGGTAGCCATGAGTGCCCACGTATCTGAGGTCTCAAAACTCATGTCTAACGCTCGATTAGAACGTCACTTTCTAACGATAACCACAAAATCTAATATTTGATAAAAATTACATTTGATGCTTTGGCAACATCTTTGATCCCTTTTCGATGAGCCCACAACCTCTTCGATGAAAATATGAGCAATCAACCCTCTCTACAACAACAAGTGAAAAAAATCAGAAAGAAGAAGAAGGTAGATTTTATAAGGGTGTTTTGATTAATGTTGATTGACAATGATAATGCAAGCAAAAGCCCAAAATTCTTATGATAAAAATGAGTGGGCACGATCCATTTTGTACTTTGTTTGAGACTTCTATACAGGTTATGCATGTCAAGATAGAAAATCCCAATCACCAAAAGATTATCATTAAATTAAAATATATTATCCAAAAGCAGCCATGCATGTACTAATTAAAACAGTCAAATAATCGTTTTACTGTTTGTATGAACTTCTACTCTACAATATTTCTAAGTTTTGAGTACTAGGCTATTGACATTTAATGTTACTATCAACAGATACCCACCAAGTTCATAAGTATCGGATGTTCTCAACAAATTATGCCTACGCTACAACAAACCACACTATCCTTGGGCACTACTCAATACAATCATGTTGGACACTAAACAAAAGTTATAGAGGAAAACCATTTTAAAAGATGAAAGAGGAAGTGGTGGTCTAAAAAGTTCACCCCAACGCATAAATTGATGGTAATAATAATAATGACAAGACTTCTTTTACTTGATAACTCATTTGAACATATGCTCATATAACAACATTTGAGTCTGCTTTATGTTTTTAAGAAGATATTCAATTTTAAATTTAAAGTTAATAGTTATTTTATTAAAAAAATCTCCTTTGTTGTAAAAGCATTTTAGGAAGATTATGTAAATTTATGACATTCCTTAGAAATTCTGCGAAACAAACACATATAGTTATCCAAATATTTTTAGATATCTCAAAAAATATTCTTACAAAACAAACATCATCTTTTAAATTATTGATTGACTAAAAAACTTAAACTCGCAAGTGAAAGTAAATTTAGTTATATATATTATTTAGTTTAGAATATATTCATATCAATAAGTTATCGATGGTTCTTTCCTCTTATTCATCTTAGTTTGGAGTTGTTTAATTCACAGAGAATGTGTTTGGTATATGTTTTAGGGAGCAAATTAAAGTGTTTAATTACCTAAAATTTCAACTTTAGAAAAAAAACAAAAAGTGTCCAATCAATGAAAGCTTTAACTTTTGCTACCTTAGCTTTTTGCAAAGTTTCTTCTAAGTAGGTTGGTTTGAGTGTCGTTTCTTACACATTACTTTCGTATCTTTTGATAATTTAGCAAAAGAGTTAAATTAATATTTAGAGTTACTATTAGAATATATAAGGTATTGTAAGTTTTTTAGGGCTTTTAGTTATAAACAAATCAAAGGAGTGTTGTTTTGCATCATGTAAAATTTAATATATGGTGATTGAGTTCTATGTATTGTCCTTGGAATTTGGCCTATAACTTAATTTAGTTAAATACCACAACTACTTCTATCATTTTATCATCGGAAATTAGACTTCAAATTTTAGATGTGTTTTATTTAGGGTCTGTTTGGATTGTCTTTGAAAAAAAATGTTTTTATAGGAATACATTTTCTTCTAAACCATCTTTTTTGTAAAATGAGTTTATCTAAACATTTACGTGTTTGGTTTGACTTATTTTTAAACGTTTATATGCAAAAATGTGTTTGATTTGTCCTATACTAATAATGTTTTATACGTATGTTAAATTACCATAAAAAGCTATTAAACATTATGAATTAATTTTATAACGAAATACACACATTTTAAATATTTTTTAAAAATATTTTTTAAAATTAATCACACGTTATCTTCAAATTATTATTTTTTTAAATATTTGAAACTAAATATTAATTTCGTTATTATTATTATTATTATTATTATTATTATTTTGGACAATTCAATTTTAAAAGCACAAATATCTTGAACAGTAAATATATAACTATATAAAAAAAAAATTAATTGATTTTCAATAACAAAATATAAATAAGATAAATAACGTTCTTAATTCATTTTCATTTCACGAACCAAACGATCATGTTCTTCATTGACGTCCTCATGATTTCTTTAACAGATGTTAAGGCGAAGTAGATTTGGTTGAAAAAGAAACACTTGCAAATCTCTATATTTAAATGTATATGAACACACATTGAAAAAATATTCAAAGTATTTAAAAAAAAAAAAAAAACTTAGTAAAAAGGAATAGAAAAATAGAGGGAGAGAAAAATACATATTTGAAGGGAATTTCTCATAAACATTTATTCTAAAATCGGATTGAATGTATTTTCTCTAAAATGGTTTATTTCATAATCTCATTTTTCCAAAATTTATTTTAGACAAATGTCAAACATCTCAATTTATCTTAAAATGAATTATTTTAAAAATTAAACACTTTAAAAACAATCCAAACACACCGTTAATTAGCTAGCCCTATTTCTAATTCTAAGTTGAAGAAAAAATCGATATTAGAGATAAAATATGACTCATATCATCGAAAAGTAATTAACTTATTAAACATTTCTTCAATAACACATCATAGGCAGTCACAACATTTCTATATATATAGTTTTCCACACCACTCGTGTAGAAATAATCGATTATGCTCCGTTATGTTCAAATTCAAAAAGAAAAAAACCACACGAGAAATTTGCAGTAACATATTTTGCACCCACTTATGTAGAAATAATTGATTAATTAAGCTAAACTTTACAAGGCAATTACAAATTCAAACCTTATGCGCGCGCGTATATATATATATATATACGGCATTCAATTGTTATATCTTATAATATATGTTTGGTAAAAAAAGACTAATATTTTACAAAAATTAATAGACGCTTGATCAAATTGTATATATGTATAATGACCTTTTGTTTTGTATACCCGTAACATACATCTTTTTAACTCTTCCTTACCGTAATAAAATACAATACAAAAGTTACATTATCCCCTATGAGTATATATACAAAACATATAAATGGAGTAAATACATTATATTGTATTGGGCCAAAGCCCATTTTGAAGAAGGACTCGAAAATTAGAACAAATTGGGCCATCAGCTTTTGGAAGGGAAATAATTCGCATTTTGGAACCAACATTGCAAACAAATATGGATAGTAGATTGGTACAATAAACAAATTTAGGAAAAATAATCAACTTTTGAGATAATCGAAATCAAATTAAACTGATTATTGAGTCATCCAATAATGATGAGTTAGATAGGAGAGAATTAGATTTATGTTTAGATTATAACAGAGGAGATGATATGCACAATAGTTATAAATTATATTTCTTGCTTTATCTATTATGTTACATAATGGGTGTGTGAGATGGTGCAACTCTTTTTGAGTTCAAAAACTTGATTAACTTTAATGTCCCCAATTTCTTTACTATATAAACTTAAATTTGTTTTTGTTTTTTGTTTTTTTGGGTTGATTTTTATTATTTGGTCAATTTTGAACAAAGAATGATAGTGACTTGTTAACTCTTCTAATCAAAACACCAAGGATGCTAAAAAAAGGAAGAAAAAAAATTCAATTGTGACTTGTGAGTTTGATCTTTAAATCTTTTTAATAGGTTTTTTAATATAGAAAAATTGATGTAACTGATTCTAACATATAAGATAGATGTGTTACAAGTCTATCATTGATAAAAACTAATAAAATAGAAGTCTATCAGTGTTTATTAATTATAAAAATTGATATAAGTCTATCATTGATAGAAATTGATACATAGATTGATAGAAATCTTTCGATGTTTATCGTATTTTTTTTTAATCTATTTTTGTAAATAGTTTGATATTTTTCCATACTTGAAAATTTCTCTTTTTAAAATTGGTTTTTAATTTTTAAATTAGAAAAAAAAAAAAAATTGTATGTATTACCAAACTCTTTATTGTCCCTCTCTCTTGAGATGTAGGGGAGATGAGAAAGAAAAGGAAAGAGGAGAGAAAAGAAGAAAGAAAGGAGGGAAAATAAGAAGAAGAAGAAATATATTTTTCTAATAAAACAAAATGTTATACCAAATATAATTATTTTCCTATATTTCAGGCATTCAAATGCCAAGTTTTATAAAAAGCTATATAAAACTAAAATGCTAAAAAAAAAAGTGGGTGTATTTGTTAGAATTCCTATTTTATAAGGAAATGCCCATAAAATTGTGTTTAAATCTTTCTAAAGAAAAGATTTGGTTTTTTTTTTGGGATATGTATGATAAGTTCTCTTAATAATGATATTAAACAAAATTGTGTTCATAGTTTAATTAATTATGTTTCTAAATTTCATTAAGATCTTTAAACCTTCAAATTAAGAAGTATATATTAAATGTGTATAATGGTATATTTATATTTTACCTCCTTACATATTAATATTTCAGTTTTGTTTACTCTTATCAGTCTAATACAATATAAGGTAAATCTTTCCTTTTTGTGTGTGTGTTTTCTTCCATAATGAATGATGCTTTTTTTGATCCCCACCCCTCCTTATTTTACTTCATTTCCTCACAAAAATCCACCGTACACGTAGGGCAGTAGAAAGAAAACTGTTTTATATTCCATTTTTATCTTTTAACAACTATATTTTATTACGAGTCATAATCTTTCATAATTCTTTTAGTAATCTCTATTTTGTACTCACCACATGCACCTTTTGGACTTTCATGGATAAATCATATAAATATTAAACTAACTTCCATGGATATTTTTGATATAATTAAAAGCAACCATGTTATTTAAATACATCGATCATAATAATTTAGCCTTTATAGCTTTAGAGTCTATTTATAGAAGTGGTACCTTGAAGAATATCACCGTCTCTTTCTTACACAATTCTATTTCTGTCAAACGAACTTATCAAATATTCAAGCTATATTTGAAAACGACGTCGCTTATCCCTCTCTCCATTCCACTTGTGCCTGTGACAAATAATTTCATTTTACTACGTAAAAAAATTTAAAATAAATCTCCAATTTCACATTTTTATTTTTAGTAATACAATTATTGAGAACACGTCAGATCGTCAAAGGCCGTGATGCTCCATCAGGCATCCATCACCCGCCGTCCCACTACCCAATTCCTACCTTTACAATGCCACCTGTTTCCAAACACCTTGCTAACGTCACCCATCTCCTTGGTCACCGTCTAAGACTCGCCACCTCACGTCCACTCCTGTCCTGCCACGTCTCCTCCTTAAAAAAAACTCTACAAAATTTATCGGATCCAACAAAATCTACCCCACCAGTCCTCTTTCGCCACGTAACTAAAGATTTTACCACCACGGATTTATAAATGACGTGGCGTGAGAGAAGTGGGATTTTAGCAGTGACGTGGCGGACAGCGAGAGAAATATTCATCAAAGGAAATCAGAAAACAAAAATCCTTTTTCCTTATATAAAGGTAAACGGTTTTTTGACCTTTCCATATAACGCCATTCTTATTTAACACGTGTCCCAATCATTCTGCACGTGCCTCCTGCCACGTAATCACCTCAAACCGCACCGTTTAATCTCCCGATTATAAAATACAAAGACTCGGCATCAGTTTTATGCATCACCCCGTGTGAGAAAGAAAAACAGAATTACGAACTGAACCAACCAGAACACGGCGTCGTAATGACGAAGCAATTGAAAGAGAATCAAGAACCTTTAATCTCCGGCGGAAAGTTTTCAGCAGCGGAAGCGGAGGAGTCGATTTGTAATCCTTGTGATTTTCACACTCCGAAGACGTACAAGGAAGTGGAGACGGATCAAGAAAGTATAGGATCGTCGGAGGAAACAGAGTCGCCGAAATCAGTAGCGAAGGTTGCGGACTGGAGGAAGAAACTAGCGTATGTTCATTACCAGGTTCGGAGAATCAGAGAAGAGGATTTGCATCTTGGTGAAGACATCGGTGAAGGCTTCAACGCGAAAGAGAAGATTAATTCGATTGGTGGAGATTGGTGCGATGTTCCAGATGATAATCCTCCTCCTCCTCATTCTTCTTTTCATAATCATCGCGTTGGTTCTCAGATGAATGTCGTGATTTTCTCAAGGCCGATCTTGCCGAGCTCGCCGCTCGGCGGGAAGAAAACCTTTAAAGCCTTAAGTTAAAACAAGGTACGATTGTTCAATTTTTAATTTCGGTTCAGTGAAATTAATTGAATCGATCAGCGAGGAAATTGAAGGTCTAGATTCTTGTGATTGAGTTAGTTTTGGCTACTGGTTTTGCAGGAGAGATGGAAAAATGAGAGGAAATAGTTAGACGTGATCAAGGAAGTGAAAAATTGGGGGGAAATTTTGATCCGTGCTTTATGGCTGCATAGAATTTAGGGTTTGTTTGAATGTGGAAGTGAAAATTTGGAACGATAAACAAAAAAAAAGAAAGAAAAAAAAAAAGGCGATCAAACGATTCATACTCCACTGTAAAGTCTAATCTCAATGGTAAATGAGAGAAGAAATTGCATGAATCCTGCCTATGTAAATAAATTGCCTGCCTTTACATTTATTATAATATTTATTATTTTAATTTCTTGCTTTGTTTATTTTTCTTTTCTTTTCAAAATTAGACATCTTGAATTTCAAAAATTACCAAATTCATATCAAAGACTATTTGCAATTGTAATTATTTTTTACAAACATTTCTTATTTTAAAAGTTTTACGAAACATCTAGGAGAATACATAATATATATTTTATAAAAAATTAATTGGGTTCATATATCTCTACTCTTTTTTATTTTTCTCTATTTCATATAATTTTGCATTAAAAAATTAAAAACTTGGAAATAATGAAAATATAAATATATGTGGACAAAAACTTTGATGAAGCATAATTAATTTTTTCTAGAAAATATAGACCCAAAAAGCTTGAAAGCATAGGAACATAATTAATTAAGATGTTTTAATTATAATGTTGTTTCTGAAATTTAAAACTAGAAGATGGCATTACCTAATAATTTTTTATACCTAAAAATATATTGTAAAAACTTTTCTTTTTTAAAAAAAAATCAGGTTTAATACTTCTTAGATAATGTTGTCTCAATTTCTTTTTTTTTTTTAACGAAAAGAATTTCTCAACCATATTTAATAGAACAAAGATAAAGGTGGAGTGTAAAAATAAAACTTCTATCATCATAGAGGAGCATAATCAAAAGTTCTAAACTTTATTACATAATATAAAAAATAAAATATTTAACAAAATATTTACACTTCAATAAATTATTTACACTTTATAAGTAATCAATTTTTCTTTTTTACGAGTTTTGTTCAGTAAATTGTTTGTCAATTTTTTTTTATTTTAAATAATATATATATATATATATATATATTAGCCTGAAATTGCTGTCACAATTACCTATTTTCTAAATGAACTTAAAAATTTTCTCGAATTTTTCATGGTAAAAATGTCAAATTATTTTTTCTAAAAAATATAGGGAAATTGTCGAAAGTACATTTTTCAAATGTTCCCAAATATTTTATTTAATATTTTTATGTATCAAAATAATTATTCAAATCTTCCCTAATCAAACACCAAACCTTTATAAAAACCTTAACTAACTGATTTTATCAGTAAAATTTGAAAACATAGATAATGAGTTTACGGGAAATTTTCAAAATTTTCGAGTAACTAATTTTTTCTATAATCTTTCTCCATGTTAGACCGAATCTTATCTAAATTTTTAATAAAAATTTCTCAAATAATTTGTTCTAATGTGTTCCATAATTATCGTAAAAATCCTATTAAGAACAGTTTTATATAAATTTTGGCACTGTTATAATAGAAAATTTGACGTGAGGTAAGAGATTTGGTTGATCTCTTTGGTTTCATTTGGTGAATTAGTTGATTCTTTGGTTTCGTTTGATAAAAAATTTGAATAATTTTTTTGAAATTTGGGAAGATTTGAAAAAGGATAGAATCACGGTCTAAGAGTTACACTAGAAAACTCAAATCAATTTATAAGTTGAATTTTTTTAATATTTTAGAACAATGACGGTGGTCGATTTCATCCGGATGGATCAAGAAAAATCGTTTTAAAAAATGTGCTAATTTTGAGAAAAGAAGGTCTAATTTTGTCAAATTCCAAAAAAAAAAAAAAACACTTAGAACACATGGATAGACTTTTATCAACATTTATCACAATAATTTTCTATCATTTTATGTTGAACATTGTTTATATACTTCTATTAGTCTCTATCAATGATAGACTTTTAGCAACATCTATCTAGATGGTAAGAAAGGAAAAAAGTTTCACTATAAGTTGTAGATAGTTTTGGTTCATTTTTCTATATTTAAAAAGACTATTTTTTTTAACCATTTTTGAGAATTTATTTAATTAAACCTAAATAATAATGTTTTTTCATATAATAAACTAATCAAAATATTTTTAAAATATAACAAAATTTATAAATTTATAAATTAGTATAGCAAAATTTTAGTAGTTTTGCTCTTTGAAAGAAATTTTCCATCTCCATACAAATCAATGCCATAAATTTATGTATAATATATATTATTGTTCTTCTTTTAGTCAATATATTTGTTTGCCCTATTTTATATTAATCATATATAAGATATGAGAATTGCAATTATATCTTAATTCCAGTATGGAGTCCATGATTTGATTCATGAATGATATTTTCTAAAAATATTTCTGATACATTTTTTTTCCTGTTGACTTCTCTTTAAAACTCTTTTAAAAGGAAGACAGTATTATATTATTGGAATTTGACTATTTTCGTCCACCTAACTACAAGAGATTCCTTTTCAAATAAAACAATAAAAATTATTACAACATTACTTTATCTCAATAGTTTCTTTATGTGTAATATTTTCTCTTGAGCCAGACTAATTATTAGAAATTTATCATATATATAATTAATATTTCCTAAATTTCAGTTTAATTATATTAAAAAAGTACATGAAAATTAGTAATATGTTAAAATACATTTAAACTCAAAATTTTAAAGGTTAAAATCTCTAGAGTATAATAAAGTATTATCGAACTATTACGACAGAGTCGTTTTATGATAAAAAGTATAAAATATTTTTTGGAAAGTTTCTAACATATATCAATAAAAGTGCTAGTCTATATAAAAATGGTAGGAAGAATATATTGGAAATCTTATTTACAAAGTTCCGTCATATATTAAAAGCTTAATTTATAAATTTTCTATAAAGAGTTTCACCAAATATGTGAATTAAAATGACTTTTGAAAACTTTCATACATTGATGTCTTTGGGAAACAAACAAACAGTTGGCATAAAGTGCTATGAAAAGATGTTGAAAATTTACAAGACAAAAGAGAGAAAAACAAATTGGTGGTACTTCTATACATTGCCTCTTTCATGTTTCTAATTCATTGTCACCTTTCTCTTATGATAAAGGCAATGTTTGGTATATCGTATATGTCCTTCGAATCACGAGATGTTTATAGTATTACTATAGTACATGGTTTAAACTAGTTTGATATTGTGTGTGTTGCACTGTGTTGTATAAAGTTATGAATAAGACGACTTTTTGTTTAACAATATCATGAAAAATCATTCATAAAGATTTTGAAAATTGAGAGAGGTAAAAGTAATAGTAAATAAATAAAATGTAGCTTATAGAGAAGAGAAATTATTTTACAAATATTGCAAAATATTATATAAATTGCAATAGACTAAGTCTTAATGTTTTACAAACATTTTTAATTTTTAATTTTACTATAAGATATTTTTTTGTAGTACAATAGTAATGAGGATAGATAAGATAATCAAACTTGCAACTTTTAGGGTAAAATTAAACTTACTTTAACCACTATAAAGATCTTATTTTACTAAACAATAATATTGCAATAACGAAGTGATGGACATATGACTTAATAACTAGGATTTAAGTCAAATGTGGTTTAACTACAATAATTGCATGAAACCCAAAGGAAGATTGAGAGATGTGAAGGAAATTAAAGGGTAATGAAATGACCAAATTGAGTCTTTTTCTTTTGTGGGTTCCAAAAACAAAAGGAAAAAAAAAATGCATAGAAATGCTGCCTTTTTGCCATATTCACTTTCAAACATTGATTATAGTTGAAGTCTCTTCCTTTGAATGAAAAAAGCTTTCATTTCTCATCTCAAAAAAGTGTACTTCCTTTGCCCAATGAAACTCCATCCCCTTGTTTTCCCCTTCATTATATTATTTACCAATTATATTTTGGCATTTACTATTTATAGTTTTTAGTGATATATTATTGGCACCTTTTCGTATTTTCATTACTATATTCAATCTTAAAGTTAAAAGGGGTTGTAAACATGAATTTATGATTTTCCTCAACACTTTTTTGGCCATGGAAAAATATGAATAAGGGTCGGTAGAAAGCTTTTCTTGATCGTTTATTAATCTTTGTAAAATTATTTCCTATCAATACAAAAACTTAAGATTTATAAAAATGTAGATGGACATATATAAATGTGTATAGTGAATATATATACATGTACTACATATCCTCTTCTATAATATTCTCATTTATAGTGTAGGTAATAAAACATTTGGGCATATATGGAATGCTACCAATGCAAATTCTTTCACACACACAACAAAAATGAAAATGTAAATGGAGAGAGGAATTTCATCCCCTTTGAGATCAAAAATGAAATGCCATTTTCACACAACAATAATGAGTGTAGACAGATTTGTAATTTTCCTTCGTCATTTAATTAAAAAGCCAACCTACTAAATTCCAATCAACTTTCCAACAACTTTGTCATTTTCTCAATTGCCCAACAAATAAATATATACTACCATTGTTGCACTATTCCAACTTATATATATAATTACAGTTTAAATGTGCCTAATTAGAAAATTAAACTTAACATTTTAAGTTAAAAACAAATCCAACTTCAACCAACGTATAATTTGTGTGTGAGTTATTTAGAAGGTTATTAGAAGATTTATCGTTCATATTCTCCATCTTTCAATATGTATTTATTAATAAATTATGTATGTTAACTAAAAATATGTCTGAACGAAAAATAATTTAAAGCAAAGTTTGAAAAAAAGAAACAAATTTTTAAATATTTCTTTCATTTCCCTTCTTTCTCTTTTTTTTCCCCTAATTATTTTGTTTCCATTTCTTCATTTATTACTTTTAATTAGTTATTTACTTATTCTCCAAATTTCTTCTGAGCCAATGTGTTCTGTTTTGAATGTATTTTGAAATTATATACTAAGTTTTAGTTTCATATTGATCTATTTTTTTTAAAAAAAAAGATTCATTTTCATTTACTGTTTGTTTTTAAAAATAAAAACTAAATGCTACATCATAATTCTCTATTAGTAATGAATGAAAGTTGCTACCATCAAAGCTATGAGATAAAATGAATTCGAGGACCAAAATGCTAACAAAAACACGTTGAGAGTGTAATTTCAATTTTAATCGTTTTTTTTTTTAAAGTAAATAGTTTGTTATTTTTCTATTTTATATTTCATAAAAATGTTTTTGGAATTGTCATTCCATTTATAAATTCATTATGTTCTTCAACTTCCAACCTTACCTTACATGATAATTAGTTTCATACATAGGTTGCTCCCAACCTATGTTAACTTAATTATTCTCTTCATAACCCACCACTTATTCTAATTGAAATTTGTTCAATTACAAATTAACAATCAAAAGATCAAAGATTTATTATTTTTCATCTCAAAATATCATAAAATTATTATTCTTAAGGGTAATTATAATGGATGACAATTTTGATATATCAACAATTCAAAAAAAATGTAAATATAGCCCAATATAACCCTCATATGGAGCATTCTCTTGTCTAATATCTTCCTAATATATATACTATTCAAGGTTTGTGAGTATATTTCAAAGGTAAAATATATGTTTGAGTGAATTTAGTCCCTTTTATTTATTATTATTATTTTATTTTGTTTATAACATTTTTGCTCGTTTCAAATCATAAACATTTAGAATAGAATAATTTTATTTTTTTTTGGACTTGTAAGACAAAAATTAATATTATAAAAAAAATCATGGATCAAAGCGAATAAACAAACCTAAAAAATTAATTCACATTTATAGTTCCTTATTTTAATTTTAATTTTAGCTGAGATAACTCAATGAAAAATATGCACCACATGATGGATGATCTATTTGTAGTGGTTGCCTTGAAGAGAAATAAATGACACTGTTTGGTAAAAGAATTTATGGCCCATGCTTTTTGACAACAAACAATTATCAAAATTGACCTTTTTTTCCCCCTCTGTCTCTCTATAGCTAGATTCATCATATGCATTATTGTCCATTTCTTATGAGTTGTGACCAACCAAACCTCCATTCCAATTTCATCCTAAAATCTCCTCATCTTGTTTTTCTTCAATTACATCTCTCTTTATATATACTTTTTTTATTATCAACACATTTGCATGCTGCAACACAGAGCTTTGCCTTTTCCTAAAGTCATTTTTCTTTACACTTGTACACACAACTCCTCCATGTATGTTATCATTGTGTCCACTGTTTCAAAAAGAAAAAAGAAAAAAGAAAAAAGAAAATTCTTTTATGTTAACTACAGTTGTTATGTTATCGTTTATGTTCATCCAATATAGGATCTCAACTGATTTAGATGGTTTTTACTTTTAATTAATGTTCATCTAACTCTTAACTCACTTTTGATTATGATTATGATCAATTTATTACTTCTTCAAGCCAAAAAAAAAGGGAAAAAAAAAAGGAGAAAAATGGCAATCAATCTCACAATCTTCCAAAAAAATAAACAAATTCAAGTATAATCAAACTCACATTTGATTAAGAAATCTAATGGCAAATGCAAAGGGGAGTTATAATCAGCTTCTCACCAACTTCCAAAAAAAGTATAAACACTCTGTATTTAGTAATCTGAATACAAAAATTTCAGTAAGTATACAAGTTTTCTCTTTTTTGTTCTTAACACACAAAGGGGAGGAGAAAATCCTTCTTATTATCATTATTGTTCAATATTCTCCACTTGTTAGATTATGTTTCTCTATTCTTCTCCTCCAAAATCAGATAAAAAAAAAAACTTCTTCAACTGTACAAACAAAAAGAAAAAGCAGGACAAAACCCAGAAAAAAAGAAAAAGAAAAAGAAAAGGTAAAGAATTTTCAGATTTGTACCTTGTAATTCTGCATTAATGGCAGCAGATTGGGCATCTTACAAGCCCGTTTTCATTGCAATCAAGACATCTTTGAAAACCATAACCATCTTCTTCTTCTTCTTCAACTTCTTCTTCGTAATCTTCTTCTTCATAAAACACTTTACAGCTTCCACAACACGTCTCACATGGCACAAATCTTATATCCCCACAACCTTCACAGACACCATCACCATTTTCAATCTTCTCGCAACATTCAAGCAATTTCTCTAGCTGCCCATCTTCATGTAACCTCCTAATTTCTTCAGCATCACCGATTTGCTTCCTCCCGATGAACACTCTGGGCAAATTCCCTCCACTATTTTTGTTCTGATCTTCCATTAATAACTGCTTTAGTTCTTCTTTAAACCCACTATGCATTGACACATCTCTTTCATCTACACGAACTCTAATAGCTCTTAGAATTGCTCTAACATGGCAACAATCTTCATATGTCTTACGAATCCCTCTCAAGCTTGTAAAGTATAGAATAACCTTATCCCTTTTCTTCTCCCCTGGCCAACTGTAGAATTTCTTTGGATCCACGATGACTGACGGTGGCTGTTGGTGCTTTGGATTTTCTACCGGGCGGAGGTGAAATGGGTGGTCCGGGGAGAGCTGTTGAAGAGATTTTCGAAACGATGAAATTACTTCCGGGTCGAAATCGGAAGCCATTGAATCGGAGTTTGGATTTTCATCTTCAATTTCAGCGTCTTCTTCTTCTTCTTTTAATTGAAGCCAGAGAGGTTTCTGAGATGAATTGTTACCATTTGCTTTCGAAATCGGCTCGGGCGATCGATTTAGAAAGGGATCGACAACCGTACGGTTACCGAAATCGAACGAGAGGCTTCGAAATCCGCTCGGAGACCTGAGAGGGCTAACATCCTCAAGCCCTTCCATGAGCTCCCATGCGTTGATCGTCTCCGGCTCCCCCGGCGGCGTTCTGATCGGAGTTTTCGATGACGTTTTAGGGATTTTCTCTGTGATAATGTTCGACCACGTCTTCGCTTCGGCTAATCCTGTTTTGAAATCCTCAATCGTCTTGTAACTATTACTTCTCTGTGATTGACGGTGATGATAACCCCCACCATCACCACCCCCACCCCCACCGCCACCGTGGCCATTGATTCCGAGCTCCAACGAACCTAATGTAGAGGAGGTTAAGGCAACGACGTGATAACTATCACCTTTGGCTTGTGGTGGATGATGAACTTGCATAGAGTAGCTTCGAGAAATCGGCGAATATGGCCGCCGGCAATGACGGCATCGATTTGGTTTGGAGCTTACACATCCCATTGACGAATTAACAAAAGGGTGAAAGAAAGAATTGCATAAATTAATTATAAATAATTCAAAACGGTCAATCGTTTTTTGGTTAAATCAGATCAAAAGGGGGGGAAGATCAGGTAGAGAATGAAAGAATTCAGGATGAAATTTCATTCAAACGAATCCAAAACAACATTACCGAGAATTAGGCTCAAAATGAACAAAAAATTGAGATTCATACAATAATCGCAGAAACAAGAAAGAACCCATGTTCCCCTTTTTTCTTCTTCATCCGATGGTTGGAGAAAAGAAAATCAATGGGGAAACTGCAAAGAAAGAGAAGAATGGATAAGGAGCATCAATGGCGGAGGAATGAATTAGGATTATTGTCAATCCGAAATGGGGATTTCGGGAGTGAAGATTTGGAGAGAGAAACGGGGGGAAGTGAAGGAATCAAGGGAAGAAGGGAGATTTTGATTGATTTAGATGTAGATTTTGGGGGAGAGTGAGTTGAGAAATGTAGCAGTTTCCCTCGGTCTCTCTCTCTAGATTTGAGGAGAGAGAGAGAATGAGAGAAGGAAGAAGAAGAAGAAGAGAAGAAGAGAAGACGAGAAGACGAGGAAGAAGCAGAGGATGTTATTTTATTTTTGGCATTAAAAGTGGAGAATTTAGAACAGAAATTCTATGGTGACATTCTACTTATACACTTTCCATAACAATAATCCATACCCCCATTTTTAAACTTTCATTTCACTTCAACTACAAACTTTCTTTTTCTTTTTTAATCTTTACTAAAATTTTGTTCTTATAATATAATTTAGAAAATATTTAAGTGTAGTTATTTATATAGTTTAATCCAACTACTTATTTTCAAAAAAATTAATCCAACATTAAACTCTCACAAACTGAACTAAAACTTATTAACTCACACCGATCAAATTTACCATTTAACTTTTACTGCTTCCTAAATACCCCCTCCATTCTTTTTTTTTTCTTTCTAAAATGGTTTGTTTCTTTGTTTTAGTATTTTCTTTTTATTTTTGTTTCTTCGTTGACAAAAAAATAAAAAGTTTAAAATTTTGAAAGGTTAGATTTGTTGTTAAATTACACTTTGAAATACATCTACATATAAAATAAGAGGGTTTTCTTTTAGATTTGGCAAAATAAATTTTAAAAATTCATTTCATAGACAAGATTTATTACTTTTACAAAATGATAAAAAAAAAAAGTTATTAGGTTCAAATGAAATTTACGAAAAGACAAATTATTTTAAATCACAAATCTTCTAAAAATATCTATAAGGATAGGAAAATATCATAATAGACAAAACTATTTTAGTTTATTTATATTATGATGGACATATCTTGGTTTATCACGACCTATACCTATGTTAGATAGACAAAATATTTTGATTCATTTTACTATATTTAAAAATAGATGTTTATGAAACTAGCCTAATCTTTTCAGAAAAACTAGCATTTCCAATCTATTTATTTAGTATAGTTCAAAACACAATCTTTTTAAAATTTTAAAAATAACTCTAAATTGCCATAAAGAAAAAGCTTGATGATCATCAAATATGTTGAACGCGAGATATTACGTTGTATAATACACGTCAACTAGGGTAAAGAAAATATGCAAAAATCATAAAAATGTGTAGATGTAGATTTGTATTTATCATAGTTATTCATAACTACGGCCTACTCAGATAGTTCTATTTTCATACAGATTGGGATATATAATGATAATAATAATTTGTATCATTTTATTTATAAGATCATTTCAATATAACGTAGAACCAATTTTGTATGAGATGACTTTCAATTTGGATTGAAGTAATTCTATTTTTAAATTCTATCTTCTAAACTTGTATTATTATTTTGCAAATAATTAATTTATACAAGCCATTTGGTAGTATCTATATATGTATATATATAGGTTATATAAATTAGACTAAATATATCTCTCATTTTCACCTATCAAACACTCCTTTTCTTCATTTTTTTTAACACTACATTTCTTTTTTTTTTAAAAAAAATCACAATCATTTAAGAAACCCTATTATATAAACGTTTTATTTCTAAGTCAATTTATATTTTCAACCCTCTATTCTTTAAGAATTTTTCTTTATTTTCTTTTAATATTTTTCATTCCGGTCGAGCGATAGTTTATATATTTTATATTAGACTAGCTATTTTTTAAAAAAGATATTATATTACAAAAAGGAGAGATCTCATAATCTCGAGTACGGTCAAGGCACAAACAAAACATATTAACACAAAGCAACTAAATTATCGAACCCAAAAGGAAAAACTCGCACCACAAAGGAAAGTCTAAAGAGAGTCCACATGAGTCCTCATAAAAAAAGCCTCCACACTATGAACAACACATCAAAATCACGGACTAAATATCACTTGAAAAGACTGCAAATGAGCATCATGGATACACACTTGCACGTCTATTACACTAAATATGTAGATAACGTCATATCAAGTAACTCTCCAAACTTTACGTCTAGACGGCCGATTTTCTCAACTAAAATGAAACATTCAAACAAAGATTAATTCACTTCAAAATACATATTTTCCTCTCTCTCCCATTAACACTGTTAAGTATAAATGATAGAGATATGTATTAAAATTTAAAACCCTTAGAAACGGAAATTATTTAAAACACTAATACGTATAAGATTAAATTTACCATATATTTTGTGATTTTCTCATGTTTTCATTGGATTTTTTTTTGTTGAATTTGTGGAAAATGGTTTAGCTAGGCTTTAATTAGCTTAGCTATTTAGCTCTTAATTATTTCCAATCAAATCAACTTTTGTTCATGGATATCATTTTTTTCAAATCTATTTAAGATAACTAACAAAGGTCAAATTAATTTTCAACCTTTTGTTTATTTTTTTTAATGATGTTTTGTGTTTTAATAACTACGAGTGTTCAAACAAGTTGAACAATATCCAAATTACGCCATCTAAATTATAAAGCTTAAATTTAGTTTTTATCTTAGATTGAGTTCAAACAATCTGAATTTTTAATATTATTAAAAATTATATATTATAACTTATAAATATTTTAATTCATACGTTATGAAGTTTAATTTTGATATATAATATTTGAATTTATGAAATTTTAGTTATTAATATATGTTGTAGACAAATTTAAGTATTTTAAGTTAATAATATATATATTTAAAAAAGATAAATAAATAACGCGACAATCCAACGCAACACAAATCCTATTTAAATTATTTGAATGGTCAATTTGGCAAAATTAAAATTTAAAATCTCCATAAGATAACCCATGTACACATACACCCATATTAAGAATATACATTCACGTCAATATAAATGCAATTTTAACATTCTTTTTTTTAAAATGCTAATTCACAATATATATATTATATATAATATGCAATTATTTTCAATTGCATCATTTATTATTTATTATTATTATTTATGGATATTTTTAAAAATAGTAAAATAAATTAAAATATCTAAATTTTAGATAAAAACTAATTTTGAATTCTATCAATAATAAAAATTGATAGGCTCCCATCACTATCTATCAATGCCACTAATACAAGCATGTCAGTGTTTATCCATATTTGTTATTAATAGAATTTGAAAAAAAAATTATATGTTATTAATAACACGAGGAACTAAGTTTAAAAAATAACTTATTCCTACATGCAAAGGATTTTATTCCTATCTTAGGCGTTTGATGCCTATTATTAATAACACGAGTAACTAAGTTTAAAAAATAATTGTCAATAAAGTATATTAATGGAGTGATTTAACGTTCAATCTCTCTAATTTTTGTATAATTTTTAAAATTGTCAAAACATGTTAAAACTCATCTACTTCGCTTTTATTATGTTGTTAGGACTACTATTAAACGTACAAATTAGGAATAGATTTAGAGAATTTGAACCACATACCTCAAATTCTCAATCTACACCAATGTTTAGTCGAGCTAACATCTTGTTGGTAATATTTTATACTTTTTTGTACATAGTAACTTGACTTTTAAAAAATGTTGTTACTGTGTAGCAAATTAAACAAACTCGTAATAAAAATATCTTTTAGAAAGAGTTTAGTAGGAAGAGTTCTATTTTAAATCGTTTTTAGGTTTATAAAGTTAATTTAAACCGACCCAACATATAAATGTTGCACTTTTTTTTAGTTCAATTCAATAGTCTAATTACCATATATCATGACAAACTCTTTTTTTTTTCTTCAAAATAAAGAGTTTGTTTCATTTTCAAGTTATTAAAAAAAATAAGTTGATTTAAAATAAATTCATTTGTTTAGCAATCAATTAAAGTAGATTTTCAAAAAATAATGTAGTTTAGAATAGATACTTAAAACAAATTTTTAGAAAAATAAATTGTGTGTGTTTAATGGTTAATCTCCTTAATTTATATGAAACACTCTGGTAAAAAACTTTGGCTATCCTCACCAACCAACCTTCGATATTGTCATTGGCCAATATTCGACTATCGTTTCCAACGGTTGTCATCCATGAACCTCCGGCCACTATTTTTTACGCAATCGTTGACAACCGATTTTCGTTTATCGTTTTTTCCAATATCATTTTCGGCCAACCTCCAACGACTACGTTTTGACAATTAACCAGACAAACTTTGGATGACCATTCTCAGGCTACTTCCCAGAACAACTATCGACCACCATTATCCATCAACATAAAACATTTGGTAATTGTTGCCGACTGTTGTTCAGTGACCATTGTCGGCCAACTTTCTTTTACCGTTTTCGTGGGTTGTTACCTATCGACTTGTATTGATTGTTTTTTGGTGACTGTCGACTTACTTTTGCTGTCCATTACCAATCAACTTTCGTCGATTGTTTTACATTGTTATCGTCCAACTGCCAATAAATATTTTTTGTGATTATTGTTGATTGACTTCTAACCATTATCGTTTTACGGTGGCTGTATCCCAATCACCTTTGACCGCCATCCTCGATGACCGAACTTCTATCGAAATTCCCGCTAACAATTTTTTTTATTATAATTTGAAATTATATATATATATATATATATATATATATATAACTCTTAGTTTATAATAAATCAAACAATTTTTTTTACCTAAAAACACTTTTCAAAAAAAAATTGTTAAACATATATGTGTTTTTCTTGCAAGAAGTTTTTAGAAAAAACTCTTTAAATGAAAATGCATGTTGGAAAAATATTTTTTTTTCTTAAGTCATTTCAATCCGGGCTTATTGTGTTGTCTAATTAGTTTAGGCAATAATATAAAACCCTATATGCAATATTTTGAGAGAAAAAAGAGAAAATTATGGTGAATTCAGTTTGTTATTCGTTTCTCAACAATGTAGTCATTTAGTAGATAGATATGATTTTATTGAAATTTTAGGCAATATTAAAAAATTTAAAAAATATATAAAGTATGATGAGATTGAAAATGATATAGAAGAAAATTAAAAATATTAACTCAAAATTCAATGAATTGGACAGACTATTAATTTTCCTTTTTCTAAATAAAAGAAAAAAAGTTTTAGAGTTGGATTTGTAGGGCAGGGGGATTTGGAGGCACATGGAACCTTCTCATAAAATTATTGGGTATGGGCATCAAAAATAAATTATTTTGGTTGTTATTTGAGAAGAGAGAAAAGAAACACACCTTAAATTTTATTCAATATAAATGTGTGATCTACAATTTTGACCCTCCAATTATCTCTAAAAAAATAAAAATAGATGTGTCATTTATATCATTCATCAACCATACTCATTTGATCGAAACTCAACTTATGTTTATAATTATAACAATTACCTTAAATCTAGTCAATAATAAATTCATGTTCATCATAACCACAAATACGGATAAAAATAATGCAATAATCCACCAGCTTGATTATTGTTGCCTTTCAGTAAGTATAAGCTTCAATATCTTGATTTTGTTTCCACCATACAATTTGTACTAACGTAGGTGTAGTCTTTCATGTTTTTTTCTTCTTATTTATCTATTATTGTGAGACTTTGATCACATTACCAATGTATATTCGTTACATTTCAGCTATAATTATTAAACTAAATAATACTTCGAAAACGTTGTAGAAAATGCATGTAACTTTAGGTTAACTATGGTAAGGATCTTTTTATAAAATATTAAAAGAGTAAAATTTAATCCCCAAAAATTTATAATTGTACTACAAAGTGACATATGACCTATGTTTTTGGCTACTCACTAAAAGTATTCTACGTTTTAGTGTATTAACTCTAATTAAATTTTCTTTTTACTATTTTTTTTCTAATGAAAAAAGAGGAGTTGAAACTAAATTTTTTAGGTAAATCTTTTAAATCAATGTTTGAAAAAGAATTTTGCGTAATTCTAATATTCTTTCCCTCATGGAATTTTCTCAAGTTGACTTTAGAATCTTCCTAGTAACTTTTTTTTTTTCTTTTTTTCAAATATTTCTTAGCTTTTTGTAAAAGTGACAATAATGCATGTTTTTACACCATCGTTAGTAAAATAGATTAAAAAATGTTAATGTGACACGGTCTCATAAAATTGTTTACGTACCTTCATTCATTATAATTAACATAAACAAAAAATACTTGATAACTATGTAGATAAGATATAAGTAAGATAAAAAGGATATATATCTAGGAGAAACAATATAAAAGTAGTAGATTAGTATTAGAATGGATGTTTTTGCAAACTTAAGGATGAAGATGAGGAAGCAAAAAGAAAGAAAGAAGGAAGTAAGGTCAATAATTATTAAGGACATGTGTGAGCATGAATAGTTACACGTGGTGCACGTGAGCTTTTAGGTTGGTGTTTTCCAACAATTGTTTGACAAAGGTGAAAAGAAAAAGAAAAAAGAAAGTTAAAAAGAACTTTGGATCTCTCACAGCCACAGCCCCCCATCTCCATTTCCATTTCCCATCATGGCTGCACCTGGTGAAGGAGCTAGCCATATTATTTCTTTTTCTTTTTAATACCCAACCTAGAAATTACTTTAATCTTTCACCCTTTTTCCTTAATATTTATAATATCTTAAACTCTATTTCCTTCTATCAAATAGATTATGTAGTTTTGAACACACATGCATGAGTGATTAAAATGAACCCTAATATATATATGTTGTTTTTCTTCTTATCTATTTATTCACTTTGAAAACATATATCAAATCATACATTCTCCGTAAGGAAAGTAGGATAGTAGCTAGGATCGAGGAGTGTGTTACAAAGGGTAAAACATCAATAGGGAGGAAAATTTTAATATGTTCTTGGAATAAAAAATTATATGGTCGTAATTATAAGTAATATTATAGAGTGATGTTAAAGATCACTTATATAAACCTGAAAAACTGTAAAATAAAATAAATCATGGATAGATATAAATTTTCAATATAACATTAATGATATCAAACTTCCAGACAAACCCCTTGAGCTCATTATATATCCATTGAGATTCTTCCTTTCACGATCCATCATTCCTTGTTAGGGTAGCCTTCCTTTTTATAGCAACACACTATAAGGAAAAAAAAAAAAAAGCTATCTAATATTTGGAACTCTAACATCAATCTTAATTAACATGTAAGTTTAACAGTATAATGTTTAAGATATTCTTTGTGAATAAAATGTTTGTTTCTTCATATATATTAAAAAGATAAGTTATTGATTATTAGAGTTGAATTATATTAATTAGGGTGTCACGTTTCGTGGGAGCTCCCCCTTTGTTCATAAAGAGGCCCCTTTTGATATGGAAAAAGCTTTCTGTTATATGTCTCTAATGGCCATGAATGGATGCCTTTTTCCCTTACTTTCTTGGCCCTCTCTCTCTCATAATATGTATGTTTAATTATTTGTTACCTTTTGCTATCTATGATCTTTTCCATCTCACTTTTTGCTTTATTTTTCCGTTTGGGTTAAGTGTTTCTTCCTATACAGATGAATTTCTAAGACATCATAAAGGGAGGATGCAATGCAATCATCTTCCCTTTTTAATTTAGTTTTCTTTTAGCTCGCCTTTAACCTTTTTTTTCTTTAAATTATGTACATCTCCGACTATACCTAATTTTGTACATCGATCTCATTAAATTGTCTAATCATATAAGACATGATATTTATTGTAAATAATTGATATTTTGTGAAGAATAATTTTAATCTATTTGTTAGATGTTATATTAAATTTGTCTTCACTCATCAACTTAAAACTTTTAAGTTGCAATAGAAAAAAGTTTTTTTTTCCACCATTCCTTAGAACCTTACATTTAGGATTCGGATGAACACTTTCTTCGTTAAAATCTATAGCAACATTAACTAAGTCTAGAAGAGTTATTGAAGAATCCATAATATGTCATTAGTGTGTAAATTAGATTTCTTTAGAATTATGTTGAAAGATGTAAATAAATATCTAAAAATATGTCATTAGTGTGTAAATCTAGAAATATCCTCCAGATTCTTTAGGTTAAGGAATTAGAATTCCTTTAGATAAGGATAAAATTAAAAATATCTAGAATAGTAGTTAGAATTATAGAGAAACATTTGGGTTGGGCTTCAAGGATTTCATATGTCTATAAGTAGGAGGTTTTATGCTCATTTAATTTGTAAGCCAAGCTAGCAAAGTAAAACAAAGAAAGGAACTTTGAGTTGAAGTGAATGAATATTTTGAGAGTAAAGGAGTGTTCTCTTTACAAGTGTGTATTTTTTTCAAAATTTTTCAATAAAAGTTTCTTTCATCTATCTTTTTTTTTTTGTACCGACCTCTTCAACATTCTTAGACTAAACAAGAGATTTTAAAATGAACCTTTAGAGTAGTGGCTTTACCAAACATATCTCTAGCCTAGTATTTAAATATCAAATCAAAATATTGAGCAAAGGACTATCCTAATGCAGTAGGATTAGGCAGTGAGTTCATATAGAATTTGGTGGCAGATCTGATTGCTCACAATCATAATGATTTGACATAAATGTTTGCACAAATGATCTTTTACATCTGTTTTGTCTACTTTATTTGAGACATTGTAGTTTAGGCAAGGTATTATGCCCTCCTCTCAACTATCATTAAGGGCATCTTTTAACTCCTATAATAGTTGTTAGGTTCTCCATCGTCTCTCCTATTCTCGTTTATCGTAGTAAAATTTTGAAGGTTCATATTAGTAAAGATGCGATATCTTAGCTAGTTTTATAGGAATGAAAGAGGATTACGAACATTTACAAAAAGAAAAAGAAAAAGAAAAGTTTCAATACAACATTTAAATTAAAAAAAAAAAAAAAAAAAAACTTTTCATCCTTTTAAAATAAGTTTAATGTTTTTATTACATTATATATTAACGTAATATTAGTGGTAATTTTGTTGATTTTCTATCGTAATATAAAAAAAAATATTGATTGACTCCTTACACTGATATCAAATTTATAAACATTTGAAAATGTTGACATAAATTATATTTTCATTTTATTTAACATTAAGTAATAGTTTGTCCATTTATGCAAATGTTTAAATATTTTTTATCCAAAAATCTTAGATATGAATTTTACTAAGATTGTGCCTTTTTACACTCTTTTAATTTCACTTAATTTGCCTATAAAGTTTATCCTTACTCCATCTTTTATTTTAATTATCATTGAACATTCTACATATATATAACTTTATTTTTTTTTCAATACACTACCACATCACATTTTCATTTTTATTTTAATGTGTGTATTTTTTTTTTTTTACATACGAAAAATGCAACTGCAACCGTATATCAAATATCAGTTGTTTTTTTAATTGAAAACCATAACAAATTGATTGCTTTAAAATAATTTTAAAAGTTGCAATAAAAGACAACTTTTGAAAGGATATATATAGAAACACAGTTAAAATTTATACTAAACCATGGCAAAATTCTTACTAATACAACTAAATTATATTCAAAAAAACAAAATAAAAAAATGACAACGTGATGGTGAAATTAAAAAAGAAAAGAAAAAAAAAAAGGTGTTAGATTATGGTTGTATCTTTACACGGCAAATCCTTTTACCAATTGCTATTATATTATTTATTGTTGTTGTACGAATCAAATGATAAAGTATTGAAAACTTAAAATTATATCAAAAGATACCACTTGTAATATATATATATATACACACATACACACACACATACACACACACACACACACACACACACAAAAGGAAGAGTAATTATTATTAATTAATTATCATAATTAAGGTGGCTTCTTGGTAGAATGTTTGTCTTCTAAATGCCTTCTTCATCACTTCAGGCCCTTCCACTATTTTTTTTTATGTATCCATGCATAAGTTTTCATATTATTTTATTAGCAACATAACAATGAATAATAAATTTAGTTCTAACTAGTTTGAGTATTTGTTTGTTTCAAAAGCTTTTAAAAATTCCAACTACAATATTTTCTTATTATAAAAAACCAACCTGTAAATTAGAATCATATAATTCTATAGGATGTGTCTTGTTTTGAGTAATTTTGGACTTAAAGAAAATCTTTTTCTTCTTAAAATATCTAATAAAAATAAATCAAAGATAAAAGTAGGTCCGGTTTCAAATAATAAGTCTAAGTCTAAGGTCAATCGAACTCTTGAATTAGTCATATCTAAATCTAGCACCTTCAAGATTAGAAAAAATTCACATCCTATTTTTTAAGATCGACAACAAGAGAACGTTTCGTTCTTTTTTATAAATACATCATTGCAATAAGAGGTAAGTTCTACGTTTGACTTCTAATTCATTCTACCGTCTTCATCTTTGATTTTAGCATTGTTATCGTTTTATTTTATGTTTGGAGGTGCTCTCTTCTCTAAACTACAAATTAAAGTTGAAAAACATGTTGGATCATCAACCCAGACTTGTATATTATATGTCACTTTCTTCTAAAATTCTAGAATGAATGATAAATAATGTTTTTTTTTTCTATTCTTATAATATGCTCAATTATTGAAAGAAGAAATTTTTTTCCAATTTTCCAATTGACTTATAAGGAATCAATAATTAAAGTATATTTGTACTTGATGATTAGTGTATTATTGGTGTGATGTAACTTAACGTGTAGAGAAATAAGACATTATTAAGAAAATTTGCTAAAGATTAGGGAGAAATAGTTAAATAGATCTACCTTTAGTCAGAGTACATATACATACCCAATTTTGTACTCATATTTTTAACCAAACTATATAGTTATTGATTGCCTCAAAGATCTCTTTTGGTATAAGGTTTAATTAATGCCAAAGGCCAATTCCTGGAAGAAAAAAAATCATGAATTACCAAAGTATGTTAGATTATGAGTTCAATTTAAACTTGCCAATAATTAACTAAATAAAAATTGTGACAAATGATAAGTTTTTCTATTATATATTAACCATACTCTTACACTTGATGAATTTTTCAATTTTTTTATCATCAAATTATTAGATCAGTCCTCCATTTTCATTTTTTGGGATGATGTTATCCCTTGGGTTTTTTTATTTTCGAGTTTAATTTGCTATCCTCTAGTTTTAAAAGAAAAAAAAAAAGTAATTTTAATCTTAAAATTGTAAAAGTAAAATAACAATAATAATAAATAAAATTGCAACTTTAACCTATGAAAAGTTTTTGTTTGAAAATTTATCAAGGAAACTTATTCAGTATACTTTCAATGAATTATAAAACATTTGAGATAATATTGAAGTTTATAAGATTTCAGAGAGAAAGAATATTAAAGTTATGTGAAACTTTTGTATGCTTTGCAAAGTAATTCAATAGTTAAGAATATATATACATATGGTAAAAGTCTAATATCCTGAGAGGTATTTGAAAAAACAATTTGATTTTCAAAATATGAACACTCACAAATAAATAGTGGATGTTTGAGAATAATTTTTATATAGTTAAAATCACAAATATTTAATCACTTAAAAATTAATCCAATGTTTAATTTAAACTTATTCAGTATACTTTTAAAAGTTAATATTTTAGAAAAGGTAAAATATATAATATATTAAAATAGTAAAAGGTGATCAACCATTATTTCTCCACAATAAACTCTTGGATTTCAATTCCTGTATGTCTTGCTTCTCCTTGCAATCTCAAGAACACTTCATCACCAACTTTAAGTGAGGTAACAGGTATGGCTTTCTTCTCATTATTTCCTGCACAGCATTGGCATTGGCAAGCAAGATTTAGCAAAAACAAATAATCAAATCAATAAGAGATTCAGAAAATCTAAACTTGAAATGGAGCGAGAAAACACAACCTTGACCAGGGCACACTAAGGCAACTGTTTCCGCATTCTGCAGAAGGACACTGTAAGGAGTTTGCTCATCTGAATCTCTCTGCAAATAGTTAATCATTCTCACAAATCATTTGAATCATTTCCAGCAACAAACCTACTAAATCGAACCGAACTATCTGAGCATTATCGATAAAGGAATCCCAATCGGTATTCTTATATGATTCTGGCAGTTTCTATTATTGTCATGTGAATTATGTTTCAAATGGAGAGTTACAAACTTTACAAATTAATGTAGGGTTATAGTTGTAGCTTTCTTTATGTTTCAGCTTCACCATTCATGAGCAAGCTTTCAACTGTGGAACGTAAGGTTCATAGTAAGCAACAGAGAAAACTAAGGAAGTTGGCTAACCGAAACATACGAAACATAACCTTTTCAGTTTCCCTATTCATAGAAACATCGATAGATTTGAAAATTGAAATTAAAAAATGCACGATTTGGATAGAAACACAATGTGCACCTTTGCCTGGACAAGGATCAGCTGCCTAGTCTCAATCTTTACACGTCCAACAATAGCGGTTCGCTGTCGGCCTTCCTGATCAACTACAATTACCTCGTTGCCTGCTTGTAACTCGGAAAGGTAACTAGTTTTCCCTCCCGGAACAGCTACATAGGCATGGACAGGTCCCTGAACATTCACAAGATAATGAAAAGGGACAACAGAATAAAGGAGTAACATTCTTGCAGCTTGCTCTGAGATTACTCATCAACTGAGCTAGAAGATTAGGCTGAACTCACAGCATTGACACGAAAAGGTCGGCTAGCGATGTAATTCGATTCTAAGCATTCTGAATGAACAAGGAACAGTCCTCTCGCATACGAACCGACCTACGGAAGAATTTCATCGATTTACACAAAGAAACTTGAGAGCAGTAGAAAAATGAGAAGAGGATGGAGGATTACAAGAAGCCCTTCGCCGAGTCTCATGAGACTACAAAGGTCGACACAAACTCGATCTCCCATTCCAACCACATGAATTTGAGTAATGGTAGCCTTAGTCAAATTCAAAAGATTACTAGCTTCGTTTCTTCTGTCAAAATAGTCCTGGTGACATTATTACAACATAATAAGGAGCAAGACTTCGAACTAGAATAAATAAGGAAAAATAATAAATCACCTTTAGCTGAACAACAGCTTCAGGATCTTCAACTTTCAAAATAACTCCGCCCAGACCATGTTCAAGCGCCTAGAAACACAAATGAATTCAATCATATTTTTGCGATGCCAAGAAAATTACACAGTTCCTCAGTTGTATTTATTTAGTCCATCTTTTCACTCTGATACAGCCTCAAATGTGCACCTCAAGAAAGATTTGAGCCTCAATAGGTGTTTTTGAGATGGCAAACACTGTTTTCTGACTCCCCTGAAACGCTGCGACAATATTCTCTGCAGGTATTACCTGAAGATAAAAACTAAGACCTATGAGTTGCTTTAGTTCAAATGGAGAGTCCTAAGTTGAAAGGGAAGCAGTTTCAAAATTTTCCATGATGTTTCTTTAAAAATTCTAAATATACATAAACCAAATACTTTTAATAGAACTATCTACAAGTAGTTTTTTCTTTTGTAAATTTAAAACCAACCCTGCTGGATAAACAGGTCATTCTGAATCCATCAAGAAAACCCCAGTAACTACTAAATAATATAGATTCAGTAGCAGAGGGTTTATAGACATCCAAACAAATCAAAATTCTTTTTTTACTCCCTTTCTCTAAATTATAAATTCACAACCAGAGAGTTGCTCAACTTGAGCACAAATTACTGATATAGAGTAATGAAAAACTAATATTTAAGGATTTTAAGATCACAAAACAAAATTTAAATGGTTAGAATTATGAGCAAAGAAGCTGTGAACCTGCCAATCTTGTAAATCAACAACAACAATGTCTGCAGATGCACGTGCTGGTTGAAGCTGCTCCAACTGCTGGGGGTTAGAGACCTCAACAACTGAGGCAATTAGACTATCTTCTCCATCTAAAACTCCATTCTCTTTAATAAAAAGAGGATGTATAAGTGCAATTGCTGCACAATCCAACACCAAACTTCAAATTATATACCTCATTACAAGTTCACAGTGATCATGATACTCTTGAACCAAACATATCTGATAAAAGAAATCTGTCAGAAAATCAGATGTGCTTGTCCATTTCATGCTAAACATATCATTCCATCCCGTATTTTTGTCTTGAATATTTTACATGTCTCACTTTTGTACTCGAGATATAAACGTTAGGGAAAACTTCAACTTAATAGTGGAATATCCACACTTCCATCTACTATGTCGAACTTCAAAAAAAAAAAAAAAGTACCTCCATTCCTTGAAGTTCATTGAAGTTTTAGTACAAATGACCCAAATTTGGTTGCGATAACGTCGAATGACCTGGATTCTAAAAACAATGAAAACTAACCTTTCCTTATTGCATAAAGAACCCACCAACTTTAAATTTCCATTTGCAGTCGAGGGTTCTCAACCACCGCGAATGCTTGGGATCCAGAACGCAATTACAAAATGCATTAGAATTTATTAAAAAATCTCCCCAGTGCCTATTCGAGGTCGCGGTTTTCACCCATCGTGAATGCTTGGGATCCCGGATGCAATTACAAAGTGCATTGTGGTTTTTTAAAAAATTTGAATTCTCGCCTTTTGTTCGGTACAATGGCCATCCGTGGTCGATGAGACAACTTAGTGACATAAGCAAAAGGTTAGCTTTCATCGTTTTCATCAGAATAGTCGTTAATCGTTAGTGCAACCAAACCAAATTTGGGTCATTTATACAAAATTCTCAACCAAAGCTATTTGGCAAAGATAAACGTATCTATCTTCAGATTAACAGAAAGTGAAACGCAAAGCTTACAAGACCATTCATGAGCAAGCTCCGTATTATGAGGCGAGAAGATGAAGGTGCTCCATCCCCTCTCAACCGCAGCCGTCATTACCTGCTGACACTCACTCCAAATCCACACCCCCTTCGACCCCTCAATCGGAGACATTGGAGAGGAGGAGGAAGTGTAAGAACACTGCAAACGACTCACATCCGAAGACTTACATTCACCAGCATAGGCTTCGCCAAAATCCCTTGAAACTAGGGGCCGAAGGTTTAAATTCTCTGAGAACCCCACCAAAGATTAAGTGGCACATAGGTAAATCAATAGCATAACATTGTTAAATCAATGGAAAAGAGGAGAAATGGGATTCAAAATCTTGAATTGTTAAAGAGAGGTGACGGGAGAACCTGGTGTTTTCAGGTAGGTGATGCGCTGTTTGGAAAGAGAAGGAGAAACGGGCGAGGAGGAACGGAGGAAGGCCATGGCCATCGTTTTCGTCTTAGCAACTCTATTTCGCTCGTCCCTTTGAAAGCCCAATGGTCCTGTGACCAAAAAACTGGTGGGCCATTATATCACCAAAAGAACGACAAGTCGTTTAGAACAACAAGGCAGTGATAACTGAGAAAGGGGTATCCACAAAGGGGGTCGCAGTGACTGGGTCGACTGTTTACACCAAAACACCAAAGTCGTAGAGTAAGGGGACTCCACAAAGTCGTAAAGTAAGGGGACTCAACAACGATGGCTCATTTTCAAAGGGTCAAGGAAGTTGTGGACTTGATGACAGAAGAATGGGCGACCAAAGTCTTAGTAAACAGTTGTTGTAAGTAACGTATTACGGTTTTAAGATTACAAAGTTTTGTGTCATAAGTTTCGACCTGCATGAAAGACATAATGATCTCGACACTGTCATAGAGGGAGGCTCCGTTAGATGGACATATCTGCAAAGATTAGAATGCAAGCAACCAAGAATTGAAAATAAAGTCCAATATCGTTAGACTATTAGTATAGCAATGTTGGATGTAATGACGTATTAATTTATAAGCATTTGTTAAAAAAAACTTTGATTAAATATTCACACTATCACAAATGTAATTTCAATATTCTAAAAAAACTAGGTTATAAATCTCTTATTTTATCCCGAGAAATATTTGAGTGCATCTTGAGTTGCACCCATCTTTATGTTGTCCAAGTGTTCAATCACAAGTTGTCACGTGACAAACTTTTAATTTTAAAAAATATATTTATTTATTTACTCCTCATCAAGCATCATTCTTTTACCTATCTATCACCAATATTAATTATGGATGTTTTAGTAAGTCTATTTTGCAACTTTCAAAACTTCATGAATTTAGAAAATGTGTATTTTTAGCCCACAATGGGGATACACCTTAAAGAAGGGAGAAAAGAAAATGGTAGAAGTTTGAACAAATAGAGAGAGCTCAAGAATGACTCTTCTTTTATTTCCAATTGAAACGATACATAATACAGATAGCTCTCAAAAGCTAGAAGAGAAATCTTATTTTCAAAGCTATATCATTACAAAAGAGGTTAAAAAAGGACTTGTTTGTCAGGTAAAATAGGATGAACAGTTCACTTAGTTGAGAACTTAAATAGCATAATGTGGTTGTAAGGCTTCTTAGGAGTTACAATGGTTGAAGGAAAATTGTGGTGATTCACTGCATCAGGAAACCCTTGAGTCTCCAAACAAAGCGCCGCATGAGCCTGGTACACGAATCCACCCTTCCCCTTTACATCCTTTATATAGTTTCCCGTATAGAACTGCACACCGGGAACGTTTGTCGATAGCTCCAACATTCGTCCCGACTTCTTGTCGTGCACAACTGCTGCTTTCTTCAGTTTATGTTCCCCAGTGCCATCGTCCAGAGCATAGTTTATGTCATAGCCTTTTGGTAGCTTGTTTATTCTGCTTCCAACTGTACGTGGCTTGAGGAAATCAAACGGAGTACCTTTGACAGGTTCTAACTTTCCAGTAGGGATGAGATTGTGATCGACGACAGTGATGCGGGATCCAAAGATCTGAAGATGATTCGACAGAATATCGCCACTGTTATGTCCACCAAGATTCCAGTAAGTGTGTTGAGCTAGATTAACAGGAGTAGGCTTGTTTAGAGCTTTGGCATTCATTGTTAACTTCAATTGGTTTTTTGCAATGAGTGTGTAGGTGGCAGTCACCAAGAGATCACCAGGGAAACCTGCAAGAAGAATGGTGAAACAAGCAAGTTTGTAAGAGCCGATTCGAACATCCTCAACTGGGATCGTTCGTGTTCAAGAGATGGTTAATGATTTGCTCATCATATGTAGTCTCACCTTCTTCCCCGTCGAAACTGCGGTAGGAAAAAACGATTTGAGGAGACCTAACATCTTTCTGATACTTGGTCACTTTCCAGACAACATCACTGAAGCCCCTAGTGCCACCTAAGGTTAGTAATCACATACGAGTTAGGTGTCAATATCGATGTCAAATTTCGTTGATATTTCAAGAAAAAAGACATAACCCCCTCATTCCATGTATAGATTATTAGATTATAAAAAGGTCAGCAAAAACTTACATCAATTAACTTGAGCTGGAAAGCTAAAAAAAGACAAACTAAACAGATTATCAAGTCATGTCAAATACTGTACCATGAAGTGTGTTGTTGCCTTCATTAGCAATCAGCTTGTAAAGAACTCCATCCAGAGTGAATTTGGCACCGCCTATCCGGTTAGCAACTCTTCCAACAATCGAACCAAAGTAGGTTGTGTCGTTCTGAAAAAATAAAGAAATTTTTCATTTGTTATTTGAATTTAATAAGGGAAGAAAAATTTTCAAAGAGGAGACTCATAGATCAAAGAACATGCCTAAGAGGGATAATCTTTTGGTCAAAATATCATGGTAAGCACTTATATTTTGTGCTTAGCTTTAGTTCAATTGTACGCCTTTCGCAGTTTTTTTTGTTGAGTTCCATTGTTCAGTTAATCATCTGATATTTTGATCGCACAAATATATAGACATAGTTTATATACTTTATACTAGTTGATAACTCATCGCTACCTTTATTTTAAAAGAGGAAAAGTTTTTAAGAGAGGATTTGCATTTCATTTATCAATGTCTCCTCTTTTTTCTGCAAGAGAAGGATTTTGTTGGCTGATCCTACTGAAAAGATAATATCCCAACTCAAGAGATATTAATTTCTTTAGTATGACATGGAAGCAACAATAAAATGAAGAAAGTAAGAGGGTCAGAGACTTCTTAGAAATGAATTAAATATTTAACAAGAGGTCAGAGGGTCTACATATATATTATTTTAATTCATTTGTTTACACAATTCATTTTTTAATTATGTTTATTAAATATGCTGAATATAATATTGTTTCTAAACAAAGATAGGCCACACAGAGCTCCTACTTATTAGCCTGTTTAGGACGTTGACATTTTTTTAAAAAAAATTATAAAGAAAAACAAACACAATATCATGGAAAAATACCTATTTAGAAGGGAATAATTTACCATCAGAAAGTATCAAAAGAAAAACCTAGTTAAGTTATAAGTTTAGTCCAAACTTTTACTATTAACAACTTTGGACTTTTGATTTTATATTCAATAACTTTGTAAACTTTAAAAAGTGACTTTATGTTCTTAAACCTTCAATTTTGCATCCAGTAGAACTCTAAACTTTTTATATATTTTGGGTCTAATAAGTCTGCAGTCTGTTTTGTATTTTTTAGAATTCATGGACGTACTCTTATGGACTTATTAAACATAAATTTCAATTTTGTCTAACAAATCAATACATGAGTTACATTTAAGAACTTCTTAGGTAAAATTGAAAATATACAATTAAAAGTTTAAAAAACTATTAGACACGAACATGAAAGTTGAAGACAGATGAAAAATCAGGAAAGAACAATCGACAGCAAAAGTTCTCTTTACAGCATTAACTTTCTACTACCATAGCAAACCTGTTGCATCATTCTACTAGCAGCAGAAACCACAACTTTTTCTCACTTTAAATATCACATCATAAAGAATTTGGGCCACACATGATTGATCATTATAAGGTTATGAGATATTTTTATTCCCCATGGCTTTTCACCTTTCAAAAGATGAAAAGTAGGAGAAATTATAAACCAAACAGAAAGCCAGAATCAGAAGTAGAAGTACTAAACTTAAAAATCAGAGTATCCATTTGAAAAATAAGGCTCAAAACAGCTAAAACAAGCGGTGTGGAAAAAGAAAAGCCTCACCTGATACTCCTGAATGGAATCATACCCAAGAACAACATCATCCAACTTCCCTGAAATAAAAAAGAAAGAAAAAACCCATAAGAGAAAAAGGGGAAACAAATTAACAAACACAATAACAGAAACCTTAAAAACCCCACATGAAAAAGGAACAAAATGGGGACAAACCATGCTTGTCTGGGACAAGAAGGGACACAATAGTGGCACCCCAGTTGGTAAATTTCACAGAAAAGTCACCCCTCTTAAGCTCAAAAATCCCAATTTCCCCCTTCTTCTCATACCCATTAGCAAACCCAAAAACAGCTAAAGCAATAACAAAGAACAAAACAAGGAAAAATTTAGCCATATTTGCCCAAGAATGAAGAAATTTTGCCCTCCTCCATATCTGCTTCACGGGCCTTATAAAGAGAAGCATCGAAATGGAAGATGATGAAGAAGAAGAAAAATAGTAAAATTGACAGACCCATCTGGCTGGAAAGGGACATGTGGGTGCTGGTTTTGACTTAGAAATCAGAAAAGAGGAAAATTTATTATCATCAAATTGAATTTTTAGCTGAACCAATCATCAATTGAAATGTAGTGGCCCTACTTTATTTTGGCCCTTTCAATGAGCAACAAGTCAAATTGTGTCCTTTTCCCTATGATTTTTCTTTAGGAAAAAGAGTTTTTAAATGAAGATAAAGTAGAAAGTTTAGTACTACTTATATTAGAAAAGAAAAAAAGTGATTAGGACCATGTATATAACATCATCTTTTCAATGAATAATCATTAGTATTTAAATAATGGATATGAAGTTGCTCAATATAAGAGAAGGGACCAGCTGTAAGATAAATTCCATCTTGCCATAAAAAGTATATTATCCTTTTATGTTAAAAGATCTCGAAAAAGTAGTATTAATCTTTTTATTTTGTGAGATTCTTAGATGTTGACTCGTGTGTTATGGTAAATAGATGTTCGAACAATAGTTGATTACAGCATAAAAAATGACCATTTTTAGACAGTGCAAGCACAATCGAACTAAAAGTTCTTATCAAGGTCTCACTTGAATAAAAAAAAAAAAAAGTTAGATTTTTCTTGATTCTATACCCTTGACATTTAATTTCAGAAATATAACTTATTTTAGGATGGAAAATAGACCAAATATAATTTCTTAAAAAGTTTTTGTATGTATTCATAGCATAAACTTTATCAACATTTATAGATATTCTTTATTTATCAAGACATTCATATGCCTAAAATAGAACAAAAATCTCATATTGATTGAACAATAAAAGATTATATATACCTAAATGGTGTATAAGATCTTTTGAGCAAACTCACCAACTATGTTTAAAGTGAACAGTGTTAAAAATATAAATATACGAAAGGGTTCTTTCAATTTTTAAACAGTTTTGTTTAAATCTCTTATAATTTTTTTAAGATTAATACATTGAGCATTCTTAAATATAGAAAAATGAACCGAAATATTTATAAAATATAACAAAATTAGATCATTAGTGATAGCATGAAATTTTACTATACTTTGTAAATATTTTAAAGAGTTTTGTCATTTACAATAATATCCTTAAATCATGGGGTGTTTTAATTCCCTACAAAAAGTTACTTAACAAAGGGTGAACCCATTATATGTTTTTGTTCATCTAGTAAAATAAAATATATAAAGAAAATTTGTCAAAAATATAACATTTGACCAAATATTTATACTTTAAAGAAAAATTGTTCTATTGAGTGTAAGTATTTTATCAAGTTTTCAATTTTGAAAAAACTCTCGTATTTAAAAATAATACTGAAAAAAAATTAGATTAAGGTCCAAAATAGAATTCAAAACACACTTCTTTTTCTATTATTATTCTTTTTTAAATTAAGATAAAAATTGGAACGCTGGCAAAAATTACAAAAAAAATTATGATAATAGAACTCATGTCACTACATTTTCTAAATTGTAAAAGTAGCAAATTTAAAAGTCGATAACACTCCAATAGCCTTATGATATCACTAATTATAATTACTTATCATGTTCGTCATCTTTGCAAAAAAAAAGATGGGTCAATAGTTGTTTCTTTTTCTAAATGTTTTTTCATTTGATGTCATTTTTTTTAAAATGTCTTAAAATAAAATAAAGAAGATACTTAATAGAGGTCATTTTCGTTGTCAGATGGGGCATATTTAAATGGACTTTTGAAATTTCCAAATAAATATTGACATGAAGTCCTTATGAATTATGATGTGGGAATAGCCAGCATTTAGATTCTTTTCAATCTTTAATAAACAAACAGTGCTAAGAAAAAAAAGGATGACTTATCTACCCACTCATGAACACTACATGGATTTATATATATATATATCCTAATGTTTTTCCCCTTAATATTATTAGAATATGCAAGTTGGTCATGTTTGAAACTATGCATTTAATTTGTGTTCTTTAATGCCATTTTACATGGCCCAAAGTTTGGAGATTTTTTTACTATTATTTTTCAATTATCACATTTGAGTTGTCTATAGAAATTTGCAATATAGACCCAATTCCTTTTTTAGTTTGTTGTTGCATGTTACGTGTTAATTAATATAATAGGTTAAGTTTTGTTTAATTTCCATTTTTTATTCTTCTAATTGTTGTTAACTTATTTGATTAAGAAATCGTATTTAAAAGAATCAATTGATGTTGTTAAAATAATTAACTAAATAAATTTGAACTCTTTATATTATAAGAAAAGTTTATACATACTTATGTGTTGTATTATGGAAGAAGTTGGACCAATAAAGTATGTCAAAGGCTGAACTAAAATCAATTTTTGTTTCGAAGTAAAAAAATGGAGAAACAAAACTATTCATATAATTTGTATTGCTCTGTATTGCACTAATGTTTGAGTTGACTGCACCAAATTCAATATTTTAATTTTCCCAACCAAATTCAATAATTAATTTAGCCCTAATAAAAAAAAAAATCAAGCCCTTCCCCATATTATAGATAATAATAAATAATATCTATTTCAATTTTCTGACAAAATTAATAATTGTTTAAAGCAATAAAAAAAATGTTTGAGTCTTTCACAAGCTCCAAGTTCTTCTTGAAAATGTGGATTAAAGAAAACATATATTTTAAGTAAAAACGATAATCTATTAAATCAACACACACCATCTTCTACCCAAATCCTTCCATGGCGGATTCTCAACTCTTTCACGCTCACCTTTTTACACTCTTCTTTTGCCTATCTTCTCTTCTGATCGTTACTAACGTAAGTCTCTCTTTCTTCCGTCTCAATCTCATGCTCGAGCGTAATTTTTATAGTATACTTCAATTCAATTCACTTTTATATAAGATTTTGAAATTATTTTTATATGTACTCTATTAATCTCTTTGTTCTAATCATTAGTTCGTCAGGCGACAAATATATTCTAAGATTTTTATTTCTCGTCCTTCCTTCTCGGCTCGGCTAGGTTGAAGGCAACTGGCTGAATCACGGCGGAGATTTGAAGAACAGAAGATACGCCAATAGAGAAACCAAAATCAGCCCATCAACAGTTTCCCATCTCCGTTTGAAGTGGGAGTTTTACGCCGGTGGCGACATTTCTGTTACTCCCGCCATTTACGACGACACCATCTATTTTCCAAGCTGGAATGGGTTTCTCTACGCGGTTAGAGCTTCCAATGGAGCTCTTCTTTGGAAGAAGAATCTCCAAAAACTGACGGGGTTCAACAATACCGGATTCATTCTAAATGTGAACTCCACGGTGTCGAGATCGACTCCCACGGTGGCAGGAGAACTGCTAGTGGTTGGAATCTATGGACCGGCAGTGGTCATTGGCGTTAAAAGATCAACAGGGAAGCTTGTGTGGTGTACGAGGCTGGACAATAAAAATAGAAGTTTCATCACCATGTCTGGCACTTACTACAAAGGGTTAGCCATTCTCATCTCAACCTTTATTTGTTTATTTACATTTTTTAATATTCTAAATAATTCGAAAGAGCTCAACTAATTAAATATAACCCAAAGTTAGTATGATTAAATTTTATTTTCATATATTCCTATAAGTTAACATTAGAATGTGACGTTGTCATTGCTTTGTATAAATATTCTGTGAAATATAAAACAAAAATAAATAAAATTTTAATATAATATTAAATTGTCAAACTTAACCATTTAGATCGATTTGACGTAACAATAAACAATAAAATATCATGATGTAATATATTAAACTTGCATAGAAATAGTAAAATACACAAACAATTTACAAATTCATTACTCTTATTTTTCTAATATTTTATCAATTTTTCTATTTTATCAATTTTTCTATTTTTGACAATGGTCTGAAGCAATTAATTGCAATTCTTTAATTCTAACCTTCTAAAAAAAATCAATTTTTAGTCTAGGCAAAATCTCCTAAAGGTTATAAGTGACCTAAAAAGGTGTAATTCTATTATTAATTAATATAAAAAATTACTCTGTTTTAAAAGGATTTTAAAACAAAATTTTGTATCCTTCTTTTTTTAAAACAAAAATTTTCTAGTAAACAAAAACTCAACTGGCATCTATACTTAAGAACACACGTTCTTGAATTCAAATCTTCACTTTAAATTGTTTTTTTAGAAAATACTAAATTAATGACTAATAACTTTGTAGTCAAAGTTGAAAAAATAAGCATATTCATTGCTTTGACTTTTAACTCACGTGGTTTCTTATTTTCTTATAACTATATATTTCTATAATTCATGTAATCCGTGTTAAAAAAGAACATATATATCTATAAAATTATTGTTTTTTCTTTAGTAAAAAAATTAACTTGGATTAACTTTTGTTAGAAAATAATTAAACAGAAAACAAATTGTTACACTGATATTAAGTTTTATTGAAAAATACTGAGACTAAAACTCTACGGGTCCAAATATTTCTCCATACTAAACATTTTATGAAATAAAAAACTAAAGAAAACTTAAATAAATAATAAGACAAAATATTTATAATGAAAAGATAAATTAAAATGTCAGAAGTGGGATTTGAACCCACGCCCTCGTTAGAGGACCAGAACTTGAGTCTGGCGCCTTAGACCACTCGGCCATCCTGACTTTCATGTCAATGGACCACAAAATATTATATCTAAATAGACTTAAATTTAGCACAACTAACTTTATTAAGAACCTCTTTTTTTAATGCTTAAATGTTAAAAGGATCAAAGTAATATAATGTTAAATAATGCATGTTGAGATATGTTATTAATTAATATTTGAGAATTATTTGTAAATATTTTTAAAAGTTGTATCCTTTACATTAATTTTATTACTATTAATCAGGTGTGAAATTAATCTAGAAATAAATATATATTATATTTAAGAGATCAATTGAAACAAAATACTTAACTATAGTAATATATTTAATTTATAGATTAACTTCAAATAACGATGGAACAATTAGCTGTAAGATACATAGCTGATAATTAATTAATAATATTAAAGTGTAAAGTATGTTATTGTACAGAAGTTTTTTCATTGGAACATCCTCACTAGAAGAAGGGCTTCCCGTTGATCAGTGTTGCACATTCCGGGGAAGCTTCTCCAAACTAGATGCAAAAACGGGTGCCATTCTGTGGCAAACCTTCATGCTACCCGACAACCACGGCGATACTGAACAATACTCCGGAGCGGCCATTTGGGGCAGCAGCCCCTCCATCGACCCCCTTAGGAATCTTGTCTACATTGCCACTGGAAACCTCTACTCGGCACCCCTCCGTATACGTGAGTGCCAGGAAAGACAGAACAACCAAACCGAACCGACACTGCCCGATAAATGCATTGAGCCCGAGAACCACTCCAATTCAATTCTGGCTCTTGATGTTGATTCCGGTGATATTAAATGGTATAAGCAATTGGGTGGATATGATGTGTGGTTTGGTGCTTGTAACTGGCATTTGGACCCTAGATGTCCACCTGGCCCTAGCTCCGACTCGGATTTTGGGGAGTCGCCAATGATGTTAAGCGTGTTCGTGCGTAACATGAAGCTTGATATTGTCGTTGCTGTTCAGAAAAGTGGATTCGCGTGGGCTCTTGATCGTGACAATGGCAATCTCGTCTGGTCTAAGGAAAGTTTTATTCCCTTGGTAGATTATGTCATTTGAATTAGTTGTTTTTTTTACAAGTTCAAAGTACAAACATGATCCTATATGCTTTGTTTTGGCAATTTGAATTAGATCTATTTGTATTTTACGTACAAATAGATCTATTACTACGTCATTATGTATTCTTTTAAGTCGTCTTTTTATTTTCTCAATTTTCAGGAGGCTGGACCAGGAGGTCTCGGCGGGGGCGGGATGTGGGGGGCAGCGACAGACGAGAAAAGGGTATATACAAACATAGCCAACAGCCAACACAAGAACTTCACACTCAAACCAACAAACAAAACCACTATTGCAGGAGGATGGGTGGCAATGGAAGCTAAAACAGGCGACATCATTTGGTCGACAGAAAATCTTAACGAAGCGACCGCTCCAGGACCGGTTACGATAGCCAACGGGGTAGTGTTTGCAGGATCTACATACCGGCAAGGACCGATCTATGCAATGGATGCGAAGACGGGGAAGATTGTTTGGTCATATGAGACAGGAGGTAGTGTTTATGGAGGGATATCAGTGAGCAAAGGGTGCATTTATGTTGGGAATGGTTACAAAGAACATATTGGATTTGTTAACAAGAATTACACAGCTGGGACCTCCCTCTATGCCTTTTGTGTCTAAGCCCTTTCTCTCATTTTATAATTTGATTTTAATTATTGGGATTATGTTGATTTTTGTTTATTTTAATCTGGATTCAAATTAAACTTCCTCATTTGGCACGAAGAAGAACCATTGAAGGTAATTGCACGTGTAACAAACACATAAAGTTTTGTTGTATCGTATATTTAAAAATTCAACATTTTATGTCAAAATTTTATATCGAAATGCATACTAACCTTTTTTTTATTTAGAAAAATAAATGTTGTATGTATTTTGCAAAAAAAAAAAAAAAAAAAAATACACACCATGAGCAAAAAAGAAATAAATGATAGAAGGAATCTAATTAGAACTTCAACTCAGAATATTTATTTCTTCTCTTAAAAAGATCAAGATTATTCACGTAGTTAAAAGCTAATAAGAGTCTATCAAATAGAAACTAATAAAAATCTAGAAGTGTTTGTTAATATTTTCTATATATAAATAGCTTCACATATTTGTTCTGTGAAAATGTTAGTATTTACAAATAACTAATGTATACTAACTCATTATCTATATAGGAGTATATATATAAATATATATATAGAAGTGCATCAAAAGATTCATTCTCCGTTCCAATATTGTTGTACTAAAATTAATTAATTAATCAAAAACAATTGTCGATTGGTATTATTAAGAAAATTAATGTAAATAATTAAACACGTCTATTTAAATGTATCTAATCGCAATCTACACTAGGTTATAGATATCTATTTGAATTTTTTTTTAAATTTTGTTGTATAAGTTAACTCAATTTGCTATATTTGATTTAATCAAATATATGATCTATTAATGGAGACTACCGGTATGACTACAGTAAAATCTTAAAAACTTTCCATAATTACATGTACAAAATTACTATTTATCTAACAAAAGAAAAATCAAGTACAGGAAAATCTGAAAAGAAGTTTTTTTAAAGGTGAATCTGTTATATATGTATAACAGTATAACATCAACAAACTGGGAGAACATAACAAATTCAAACTCCTTTTTACTTGTCCTTTTCTAACTTCACTATGTACATACAAAGATGATTAAAAACAGTAAGGGGGGAAAAAAGTACCTAATTCATGTTCCACTAAGAAGAAAGATCAATAAAAGAAGCTTCTTTTGTTTTTCTTTTCTCTCTTTTTTTTCTTTTTTTTCTGGAAGTAGAAAGTAAACAAATGCACAGAAATGGAAGAAGTCTATGGCAGCATTGTATGGAATGAAGACGATTTATTTTGCAGTGTTCATCGAGTCTCTACTATCTTTGGCCCTTCGTACAATGCTCCAACTGCGGCTAAGTCTTCAGGTTGCTTTCTTTCTTTAAGCCATGCGTAGCTTTCCTTTTCCGCTTCGGGGACTGAAATCCTATCGACTGTGATTTTTCGAACAAAACCACGATTTCAAACATATGCTTCACCTAGTTTATGGTAATATAAGACCCTATGAAAGGAAACTCACAAGGTACCTGAAAATTCGGTGAAGGGAAAATCAAGGTAGTATGAACAATGTCGATCATCGGGATCGGAGTAAGGGGGGCCGAGCACATCTAACACTGCACATGCAGTCACAGCCGTGAAGCAATGCATGTTTCCTCCGTCTGCAGGGTAAAGAATGGACGAGTCACACGGTGCTGTGAAGTCCGCATCTACCTTAACTTTGGCTAACCGAACACCTGGAGATGTTGAACAACACAAATGCATATAGATTGTCATCCTACTTGCTTAAAATCATTAAGACCATAATTATGTATGAATATGACTGAAAATTAGGTGATCTTCTCTAAATTGTTATATTATATCATATGATCCATGAAGTTCTAAGTACTTTTAAAGATGAAAGCCACAAGGTTTAAGATACTTTCTAATAACTATACAAGTATACCTCTTGATTACCCTATGAAATGACTATCGTAAAGCCATTTCGAGATTTTCCTATCATTGGGACCCTATTAGTTTTCCGGGCCACCTCCATTTATTGTTTGCCACAAAGCATTATTTAATAATTATGTGCGGTCCACGAAGTTGAAAAAAAATTATCAAATCATTTGATGAAGTGTCAACTAATGAATGAGAGTAGTAAGATAGTAGTATAATTTTTTCCAGTTTTGGTTATGAAACAGACAACACAGACAAATACCCATCAATCTATAATAGACTTATAGATACTTCCACCAATTCAAACCTATTGCACATTCTTTCTTCATAAATGATTAAGAAATGACAGTTAATTCAACCAATTGCAGAGAGAGCAGTGAAAGATATTGTACGAAGACTCACTTCTTGAAGGAGCTGTGCCACTTGACGTTTCGACACACGCAGATGCGCCATTCTCAGCACCAGCCTCTGCCCAGTCGTATGCCTTGATGTGCATGGTTCCAAAGAGAAGCTTGCTAAAGACTGTCATTCCAGGATGGTTGTGAAGTGGAATGACACCTGAAGGAGGCAAGCAAAATATTCCCATCTGTGCCACAAATATAAATTCAAATGGTCAAAACTACATAGGTTAAAAGTAAATTTCCCCGACTAGACTGCTTTTTCATAAACCAACTGAAAATACATACAGAGAATTTGTTGTTCTCATAGAGGTGCAAATATGTTATCGGGGGAGTTCGTTGACTGGCTGTCGTCCAAAAATACGGCATGTCCGGCGACAACCCAACATCTGCTGGCTTCATTTTATCTATATATACAAGAAGATTCATTAGTAACAAAAAAATTCAAAAGCCAGTAACAGAAAGAAAGCTTCAAGTGTTGCATTGTGTGTAACTTTGTTTCCTAAATTTTAAGGTTCAAAAGAAACCAATTGGATTTGTTTGGCTTATTCTAAAAAACTTCCCAGAAGCTTCTAATTTGCATCAGAACATAAAAAATATAGAGATAGAGTAGAGTAGCTTATTCTATATAACAAAAATCCTCTATGGAACTTGAACCAATTTGCACTTTCTAAATGATCCGCATAGGTAGTCATTGAATAGACAAAAAAACCAAATCATTATCCAACTAAAATAAATCAAAGCACCAATATCTAGAACAGAAACCACACAACAGCCAAAAAAAAAAAAAACCCCAGCACGTGCAGTAGGAGTGCAAGTTGCCACAAACAGCCCAAAAGACAGAGCTAAAATATATATATTTGTTTACACCCACAATCCAACAGGACATTGAAAAGTACAAATAAGATTAAGGAGAATGAATATGAAACCCCATGAAAAATTCATATAACCCAACACAAAAGCTTTGCACAAACGAGGTACGTACAGTTCGTACGGATTAAAACCCCCCTCCTTTAAAAAGAAAAGAAGAAGAAAACTGGAAAGAATCCTATCATCACAACACGAAACTACATTATGAATTAGAATTAAGAATTCAGCTCAATCCACAATGAGAATTCATCAAATTAGGGATTTCATAAGTAAAAACAAAAAGAAAGACAAACCCAAAACAGCTCGTAGGCGTTCGATATCTTCAGAAGAAGGAACGATCCCAGTCCCACTAGAAGCAAAAACTTCCTTACAAGTTTCGTAGAGTTTCTGAACCGGTAACGGAGGGGAAGATCTCCTCATCCGCCGCCGACTCTTTCTGGACTTGTTATTCGTAGTAGTTTCTTTAGGCAATTCACAGAACTGTTTCCCTTTGCGATCAGCCAGAGACCTCTCAATCCCCATTAAAGCAACAAGGAGAAGGGTTTGGAAAGTGAAATGAAGTGGGCAGTTAAGAAAATTGGGGGAAAAGGGGTAGAAGAAAACGGGGATCTGGATAGAACCCAAGAGAGAGAAAAAAAAAAAAAGCGAAGAAGAAACAGGGGAAGAAGAAGAGGAGATAGAGAAGGTACAGATTAGTACAGATTGAAAGGAGATGTCAAAATGGGCATCTCCGAATGGAGAAGAAAAGGGGAGAGGAGAGAAATAAGGGGTATAAAAGGAAGGAGGTTTTAGCAGGGAGAGAGAGAGAGAGAGATGGGTTTGAAGAAGAGAAAACCAGGGGCCATTCGTATCATTCCAGTGGGCTGTTCCAAACAGCGGATTTTTCTTTCCTTTTTAAAAAAAAAAAAAAAAAAAAAAAAAATTGGTGAGTTTTTTTTCTTTCAATTTTATATAAATATAAATATAATCTTTTTAGCCTTTGCTTCTACAAAATTTCACACTCAATTTTCTATGCTATTATTCTTTTTCTATTTCTTTGCCATTCCAATCATTCGCGTCCCACAACGTAGAGGGTAAAATTGTTTTTTTTTTTTTATTATTTACCTTAATCTCCATTATCTCTTAGTAATTTAGTCAAACTCTATTAAATACGGATAGAAATTCGAATAAATAGTTCGAAAATATTGTAAAAAAATATAAATGTGTACATAAAAAATGATTTTGTTTTTAGTGAATTTTTCTGTTATATATATATTTTTTTAAAAAAAAAAAAAAAAAGTTCAAAAGAAAATAATTGATTTTTTTGGTGTAGATTTGAATAATACGGGTCTGAACTCTCGATTTTGAATTTAGTATGTAGGTAAATTTTACACAGTATTATAGTTTAGATGTTAAATACATAATTTTGAAAACTTAGATATATATCAAATTGCAACAATTAAACTTTCACCATTAAATTTGTAATTTATTATTTTATTTAATTCTTCCTTTCGTTTTCTTTCATTTGGAATTGATACGATGGAGACAATTTTCCTTGATTTCATACAATGTTAGGTTAAAATTTAATAAATTATATGAAATTAAGCAAACTTAGTTTAGTTGTTTACCCATTTATTTTAAAATAGATATCAATATGCAAATTGGATTCTTACATTTTTTTATTACTAAAATTAAGATGAAAATACACTTTTCATTCTTTACATTTTTATATATTTTTTGATATTTTTTATATTTTCTTACATATATATTAGCATTCAACATTTTAATTATTGGATAAAGTCTTAAAACAAAAACATGTTTTAAGACCTTTTATAGTTTTCAAAATATGTAAAATGGAATTATTTTACAATTTATTTTCTAGTTTCATATATTAGCATAATTACATCCATGTTCGCGAATATTATATCTTATATTTTATTGATGATACGTGGGATTGAAGAATCAAATGTTTAATGTTTAAATTTTTAATACAAAATTTATACTAGTTAAACATCTTTTAACCCAATTTTATAAACATAAGTATCTATTTATTAAAAAAAAAGTTCCCAATATGTTTTCTACCAAATTAGAATGCATTATCTAGTTACAAAGATATAGTTGTACCATATTAAATTTCATTTGAACATCACATTTATAAAAAAAAAAATAACAAAAAAGTTATTAGAGTAACCCTAACGTATAAAATAGTTATTTGAATATTTTATAATTCAAAAAAGTTTTCATCATTTTTAAATGAAAATAATCAACATATGTTTTAATTACATTTTTTTAAATCCAAAACCACTTAAAACTTTAGTTTACATTTTAATTTAAAAATAATTTTCACTTTCAAAACTAAAGAGAAATTAGGTCAGTGCAAATATAAGCTATTAGTACAAATTGTATGTTAGCCAAATTAAACAAATGATATAGTCCATCTTTTTAAAGGAATTTTATATTGATATTTATGTGTGAAATTGGTCCTAAGATTTAAATAAATAACCATTTAGCTTTTGAACCTCCAAAAGCCCCTTTTGGTGAAACTTTGATTCCCTAGAATACTAAATATTCTAGTATAAATAGACAGAAGAGAAAAATAAATTGTCAAAAATATAAAACTTTACAAAATATTTATACTTATAGAAAATAATTAATTTTATCTTTTCTCCTAAAAATAATATTATATTATATTCTTTTTATTTTATGAAAATTAGTGATTATGGTAAGTTAATTATTTCATATATTAGAGTCAATTGAATAATAATTTTAAATTACGTTTAATAAGTTTGGTAGATCGCATTATAATAGTTAGTAATGAGGTTGAATAAAGATTTTTTTAAATTTTAAATTAAGAATTAGATATTCTAACTTTTTGGTATCTATTAACGACTTTTTAAAGCTTAATTTAGATATCATATTAATCTTTTGAAAATATTATTGAAATTAAGTCGGTGTGACTTTATCGTTTGTAATATATATATATAGTGGACTAGATTTTTGGATCATCATGTCAAAAAAAATTATTTTTAGGAATTTAACAAAGATTATAGAAATCAAGCTAAACTCTTAATTATAAATTTACTGTAGAAAGGCATCACAGAGAAATGTAAATCTAACATTAGTATATTAATATTAGTTATCAAGAATTATAGGTTTTAGAAATGGGGAAATTTTTTGAAGAAATCAACTCTCAAGTAATTTAAAAAAAAAAAGTGTTTTAAAACTTTAATGCATTTAAATATATGTGCATTATTCAAATGTAGAAAAAGGCTCATCAAACATTTAAAAAAAATAACATTAAATTTAATGTTCTACTTCATAATTATTTGATTTTTTCTTTTTATAAATAATGTTTGTTTCCCCTACCATTTATTTACTATGGTTTTTATTTTGTTTTCCATCTAAACACCATTTGAATTAAAATGATATAAAATCAGAAAAAACATAAAATTTGACTTACAGTAAATTTTTTAAATTAATTTAAACTAGTAGAATAATTTATAAAAAATTATTGATTCTCCATCTAAAATTATTTTTTGAATTTAAAATGTATAATTATTTGAAATGATAATTAAAGAAAATGGTAGTCAAGGAATTTTTTAAACCCATCCTTATCCTTAAAAACTTGGAGACTAATTTTTAAAAAATTACATTTTAGAAACTCACAAAATGAATTACCTATTAGAACATTAAAACTGAAATACTAAATGGACCTAAAATTTTCAATTTTGAAACTAAAAATATTCATGTTTTTTCAAGAATTTATGACTGTATTATTGGATTGAAACAGTGTGTAACCCATTTAAGTTGAATTAGGAGATAAAGTAGAAAGTTTATTATATCAAAATATTTAAATAAAATGATCTCCACCTAAATTTGCGTAGTTTTGTTCGAGTGAAAAAGATAAGAGAGAGAGAGAGAAAACAGAAAGAAAACAAAACTTCCATCAAATGTTGCCAAAAATAATATATGACGTATGTGTTTCGTTGACCATAAATGAGAACTACAATACCTTTACTTTTCTTTTTATCCCTTTCAGACCAACATAGTACGTTAATTTTCATATAGAAATTGTTGCAATCAAAATCAATGACGTGTTTTCTTTCTTTCTTTCTTTCTTTCTTTTTTTTTTTTTTTTGTGTTTCTTCTTTAGTGGCAAATGTTGTTAGAATTAATGTACATAGAAATTTAGAACTAAGAAAAACTTCCAAAAAGAATGATCGTGACATCAGAATTGTAGAAATGCAAGAAAAGTGTAAACATAGAGGAGAAGACTAAGAGGGAGAGAGGAGTTGGGCCAAATAGTTCACCCAACTCGTCCACCTTAGCCCCCACGGGATGGGGTGAGGCTGAAGTCGACATTTTTAATCCTCTCTAGATTTTGAATCCTAAGTCCACCACTACTGTTTATGTATTTCTTTCTTTATTTTTAATTTTCAATTAAGTTATTTTATAATCATATTTAAGGACATAAATGTTATCCAAATGGCTTATACTTTAAACATTTTTCATTTTTAATATTAAATAAATGTAGGCATCATAAATATGCATGTGTTTCACAATTGACACAACTATGTATAACTAAGTTGAAATTTGGTGGAGTGAACTTGAAGGGTGTGATTACTTTGAACTAAAGGGCAAAAAGGTAAAATTGGTTCTATCCACCAAACCAACATTTGAATGCTCGAATTGATAAAACAAGGTTGGTACAACACAATCGAATATTAACAATTTTACTTTATAGTATAGTACATGAGAGATTAAATTATCCATTTTTTCCTCATGATAACTGTTATATATATTATCTACTAACTTATGTTTATTATCCACTCATGGAGCAGGATGTTATTCTCTGCCCATCAAAATAATATAAATATTAAAAGATAAATATGTTAGCGATTAGATTGAGATATCAATTCCATGTAGTATGTGTTGTATCCGTTTATATCAACTAGTAGAACATATATTTCTTATGCTTTATTCCTCTATGATACAACAATTCAAAATCACCATGTATCGACTCATTTTTTAGCCGATTGCTGACGTGAGAGAAAAATATGTTTGGATGTATTTTTAAAGAGATGGTAAGTGAAGTATTATTTATAGTTAAGCTTATATCTTGAATATTTAATTCAAAAGCTTAGTAATAAATTTATAATGTAAACTTTTTTTATTTCTAACAAAGAAACACTCAATACCTTTAATTTAACGTTTGGATACTTAAAAAGCTTTTCAACATTAAAATTGTGACATATTATGAGTCTTTTTTGTCACACTTCAAATTTTTAGTCAATAACGACTATACTTCTCTACATCTTTCTTTGTAACGAATTTAGCATATTAATATTAATATAGTCAAGTTAGGCCTATGTATCAATAAATTTACACGTCACATCATTTCATTCAAGAAAAAATAAGTTGTATTCCATAAAATCATTCCCTGAATAAAAAAACACAATCAATTAGGAAAGAATTATAATGAATGCATCCTTGAATTGTATAAAGACTTTAATGGCCGGCCAACATAAACTCAATGGACACCGGCGTAACAATTTTTCATTTTATTGGAATGAGAATATAAAAAAAAAATCATAATTTTAGATGCTAACAATTATAGACATTAATATACTTTTATCCAAGTCTATCAATTTTAAAATTTTATTATATTTATAAATATTTTTTATAGGTTTTTCAGTTATAAAAAGTTCATAGCCAAAATTCTAAATATATCCTTTCGTTGTTTGTTTACTCGCAAATAGAGAGAAATAAATAAGTTGTTAAGAATTACGTTTTTGATATGCAAAAATACGTATAAAAACGTGATCTTTTATTAGATATTTTTTATAAAAAAAAAAAAAATAGAGTAAAGATTTATTTATTTATTTTTGTGAAAAAAGCATCTCTTTGAAATTTGTGTATGTTTTGATTTTTATTTCCCTTTCCAACGAAAAGAGGGTCACTTTCCAAAATAGATGAAGTCCCAATTCTTTTATGATTGTGAATGTTGGAGGAAAAAAAAGTTCTTTTTTCTTTATTCATTCCTTCTAGAAGCACACCCATATTTAAAAGTTAAATCAAACACATTTAAATTTAAATTCAAATAGATTAATTAATGTTTGATAGGTTTATATTATCATCACCCTGACTTAAATAAATATAGTTCAACTTATATAAAAAGTATATACTATATCAATCATAAAATTAAATGTTTGTTAATTAATTATTCATGTACCTCTAATCTTCAAATATATTAATATAATATATTTTTTATGTTTCTAATAATCAATATTTATTATGTCTTTGAATATAAGATCAACCATTTTCTTTAAAAAAAAACTTGGAAACTGTTTTCTGTACCATCTAGATGAAACAATAATACACAAAATTTAACCCTACAAAGGTAGGTTTTTTAACCATAAAAGATCAATTAAGGTTTTTTTTCTAACTCTAATTAATTTATAAAGATTCAATTGTTGTACTTTAAACCTAAAGTAACACCCTACTAACATAATAATATAGTCATAGCCACTTGTACCTACTAAGTTATATATGTATGCATACACAAGCACATCTTGTCCATTACATGCTCTATTATTTATTGTTCATTTTAAATATGACAAATGAAGTATGTGACCTTAAATATCTAACTTCAAATGAAGTACTATATGTTAATTATTGTTACATTGCAAGTATATTATATTGATACACACATATTCAAACCACATGACTATGTTATTTATCTATTAAAAAATTGGACATGAAAATAGTAACAAAGTAAAATAGTTATTTATTTTTTCAAAGAGTTAATTATAAAACTAGTATAAGAAAATTAAGATAAAAATTTCAAAGTTTTATTTAAACAGTATATTTTTTTTGGAAATGAGAACAATGTTATAAAACCGAACCAAATAATTTATTTTATCGATTCAATTTATATATGCATATATTTTTCTTTTCACTACCTTTGAAAAAAATAAAACTGGAAAAAATAATATTTTTAAACTCTAGATTTTGAGTATAGTTTTTATTTACTTTTGAGGTTTTAAAATATCACACATTACATTTATTACATTTATTACATTTATTACATTTATTACATTTATTACATTTATGCATGTGTTAGTGAATTACATTCCCATCTAGATTCAAATGTTAATATTTTTACCATTTAATTTATAAATTTATAAGTTGTCATCCAATCTTAGATTTCAATATCTTACACTTTTATGATTAAGGTTAGTTTTTAAAATTTATTTTAAAAGTAATGAAAAATGAATGAAAACTAAATATATTGTTTGTATATAATTAACATACATTAACCCCTAGTACTGAACAAACAAAAAGTAGAAAGGAAAGAAAATTTAAAATAAATACAAGGTTTCGAAACACAAAGACTAAATGCAAAAATTAAACTACAGAGCGGTATCCAAATTTGATAAGGAGAAGTAGATTAGATTGTGTTATATAATGGAAAAAAAAAACAAAAGAATTCTAAAGATTTGAAATGAAATTGGGACGTGAATTATGGGATATGAAAGTAGAGATAGAGAGAAGTCAAAGAAGCGTGGACGAAAAGGTGGAGATATTTATAAATAAAATAAGAATTAAAAAAGGGAAAAGAGAATAAAGAAAGAGTAGGGGAAAAGGGAAGCAAATTGAAATAGTTAAAAAAGGGAAAAGAAATCTAAATTAATTGAGAATGAGTACCAATAATAGGAGGACACGTTTTGAAAGAGCAACCAATTAAAGGTTTCCTCGTACCCGTCAAAAGGAATCCCTCCAATTATTATTATTATTCAAAATCAAATAATTGAATCTTTAAATAAATGAAAATTAAAATAAAGCAGACGAGAGAGACGATAAGCCTTATCTTTCTTTTAATTTATTATATTAAAAATCAATTCTGAGGGATGTAACGCGTGGACGCCAGGTGTCATGCCCATGACGTGGCTCCTCCAATCATCGTTTCACTCTTTTGTAGTTTTAAGCAAACAAATACATAATCTAAGACTCTGCTATGTATGTGGGTCCTCCTCGTTCGTTGGTCTACAGTTTCTCTAATTTTTCGCCCATCCACCACTCCCCCCCACCGGAGATCCCATTTCTCAATTTTTCTTCTTTTCTTTGCATTTTTATCCACAATTTTCAACATATATATATTTTCTTTTATTTATTTAATCATAAAATTTATCAATAAAGATTCACATGCAACACGCAACTCCACTCCACTCCACAATTAATATTACCTTTTATTCTGTAGTTTCTAAACACATCATTGGCATGAAGACACGTCAACTAACCATTAGAACACTCGTATATTCGTGCATTTTCTATATATAAATATTTATTTTATATAAAACTGTGAATTCATTTCCTATTTCTTTTTCTTTCCATCTTTTATTATTCAATTTTTAAATAAAAACGTACATTAACAATAAATTTAATAACAGAGAAAAGATGGGAAGTCCAACAAATATCAATTTAAATATGAGAGAGTCGTAATAACTTTTAGGTTGTATCGTCAAATTAAACCTCAAAATTATAATCTTGAACTTTCATTTAAACTCTTCATTTTTATAAGTGTATCAAAATTAATAAAATATGATTGAACTTATAAAATTGTTTTGTTTTCAAAGTCTACAAGTACAACAAAGTAAGAACAATCTATGAATAAATTTAAAAAGTGGTTGTCCCCAAGTAAAGGAAAGCAAGAGATACTTCGATTTAATTTATATATGTTGAATGATTATCCCAAACAAAAACAAGGTTTTTGGGAGGACTAAATTAAAAGTGTAATGATTCTAACTTTTCACACTTAGATCACAACATGCATAACTTTTTTTCTTTTAATAAAACTTTTGTTCAACTCAGTTTTTTAAAATTAGGTTTAAAGGAGATCTTGTTAAGACGATTAGAGAAATAAATGAATGGTTTAAAAGAAAAAATAAAATTGTCAATCTCAATCTTAATATATGCACATCTAAATAAATTTAAAAATACAACCAAATGTGAAACAAGACAACTCTAGTCTCATGGTGTTGTGAATAGACAATCACGTCATGCATTTGGTATATTCCCTTAAAAGAATATTTCAAAAAGTGAGTACAAAAATGCAATGATAAATTTGATTGTTAGAATTTAAAGATGTACATATAGAACCAAAATGCAAGTATAAAATAATAAGGTGAAAACCTAAAGTTTCTTTTCTTGGTGTCTACTCTTAATAATCTAAGACATTGCCTTCTTTTAGACACATAAAGTTAACTATTAACCTCTCTTTCACATACATAAAACTTGCCTATGCCTATGCCTTTTTCATGCTATATTAATATATATACCAACTCTGTTAAATCGATCACACTCATATATAAAGTTTTTAAACACTTCTTTCGTGCAATTAAATTCTAGTGGAAAAATAGTAAAATCTATCATGCTTTCTCATTACTTTAATAAAAATTTAAATATTCATGAGATCCCACCAAAAAAATCGATTTCATAATGTGCAACATATTACACCATTCATATTTGACTTGGTAAACATATGTAATGTACATCATGATAGTCATGGCTTTCATGTAACCCATGACATATACAATTCTTGTCTCAAATTACATATACAATCCTTTTGCATCAATTTAACTTTGCTCAATTTAAAATTGATTCTAACATTAACAAACTTAATCAAATTAAATCCAAATTACACTTAATTTAGAAAATAAAAAATTGTCTATGAAACTAAACCTTACCTCGCTTGTGAGGTCCTTAAATCATAATCCATCAATTCATGACCTGTTTCAAAACTTAGTTTTTGAAAGATGTCAATCAAAAGAATCTAATTTACGACGGAACGATTTTAGAGATTATAAAACACTTTAGACTTCAATTCAATTTGAAAGGAGTTCAAATGATTTGGTATCAACCCAATATTGCCGAACAGACATTGGTACTTGTTGGATCATGATGTAATGTGTTTGACAATGTATATAAGAACTTTTCATGCACGGGGATAACTCGATTTAAAGTCAATTCAAATTATGGGTCACACATTTGAAACATCTCAACTTATCCAAAAATTGCTACATTGTAATGTAGATTTGAACTTTCAAGTAACGAGTGAGTCAATTTAATCGGTTCAAACGAAAGATAATATTACGATTGTCTCATGCTTGAAGATCAAGATATGAGGTGAATTAGTCGGAATACCCCAAACTTTAGGAATGGAGTCCTTATATGAGGTCATTCATCACTCTAGACAAGATGACTAAGATACCCCTTACTCAACATGCTTTAGAAGGGTAAAAATAGAAAACAATAAAAGCTCTTAAATAAAATTACCAATCATGGTATAAAATATAAAATAAATATTAATTAATTATCGTTGAACTATGTCCACACTTCACTGAGTAACTTTATTTTTTAATAAAAAAATAAAAAATAAAAGATAATAAATTAAAATATGACAATAAAAAAATTGAGTTGCACTCTTAAATTAATTATTAACAATTTTTGTGTGATGAAAGTTGATATCTTCCTCGTGTCAAGATCTTATCTTAGGCCACATGACTCATATTCATGATCAAATAAGATTAAAAATAAATTGTATAAGCATCTCAATCAAGATAAATCTCCTTTCTACCCAACAAATTAATCACTATTTTTTTCCAATGGTTGAGCTTTCCATTGACTTTTAATAGGAGTGTAACATGTCACATTTTGTTTATTCAAAACAATTACTTTAATTTCTTTTTACATAATGCATCATCAAAAATTATTTTAAATGATAAAAATACTATAAAATATTTATAAATATAACAAAATATTACATTATGTGATAGAGTATTGTATGTGTCTATCTAGAGTATAGTCTAGTAAATAAGAGATAAACTTCATACCACTTTGACTCTCTTTCATCCCATCCTTCTCCACCCACCAAGACAATGTAATTTTCCCATTTTCCCACAATTTTAATGAATAAGGTGTATATTAGAGAATATTCAAATAACTATAAATGTTTGGTGATGTATTAACATCCTAATTTAAGTGTTTTACCAATAATATTATTAAACATCTTTAAATGTCTTACTTATTAGTCTACTATAAAATCTAAAAATGCATTGTGTACCTATTAATTAATGTTATAATTTTTATAGCAATTTTTTTTACAATAAATTAATTTATATATTATTTTGAGGTTTTTATAGAAGGTTAAATGTAAATTCAAATTTATTTTATTTTCGAAAATGAATTTTTCAGTATAAGTAATCAAGAAACATCCTGTAATTCTAATTATTTTTTAAAATAGTGATTGGATACATGTTATTTTAAGAGGAAGAATTGATTAGGATTGGGTGAACGAAAATCCAAAATAAAAAAAGGCGAAGCCCAAGAGTAAAGAGTCCAGCCCATGTTTCCAGATGGTCTATTCATACAAATGAAAACAATGCTAAGAAGGACAATACGGTAATATCATAAATTATTCGTACCCTTTCTCCAATCAGAATCAGATCGATCGGCATCATCACCATCATCACCATCATCATCTTCCATCTGTTCTTCTTGATAATCGATTTGCTGATTCTGCAACTCGGATCGCAAAAAGGAGCTTCAAATTCTCCGATTCCAAGCCCTTTTTTCTTTCTGCAATCTCAATTATTCGCTCCCTTCACAGTTCTGCATCGTTAGGTTTCTCTCGGAGGAGCCGTTGGGTTTCTTGCCATTGCTCTCCCCTTCCCTTTCCCCACTTCAGATCTTCTCCTCCTTCATTTTGTCTTACCGTTTCCATCAGCTTCTAGAGAATGTATGGTTTCGAAGCCCTTACCTTCAACATTCATGGAGGCTATTTGGAGGCCATCGTCCGGGGACATAGGGCTGGGTTGCTGACCGCCGCTGATTATAACAATTTGTGTCAGTGCGAAACCCTAGATGACATCAAGATGCACCTCTCTGCCACTGAGTATGGCCCTTATCTCCAAAACGGTAGGTTACTCTTGTTTTTTTTTTTTTTTTTTAATTTAAAAAAATTTGTTACCTAGATGAATTATGAAATTGGATGAGGAAGTTGGGGGGAGTTTTAGTATACTTAGATCTTTGGATTAATTGTACAGGAAAGAAATCGGTATAGTAATTCGTTTGTTGAGGATACAAGCTGTCAATGAAATTGGAAATGGATCTTGTAATGGTTTTTCAGGCAGTTGAGATTGTTATTGTTTGGAATTTGGAGCATGAAGTTAGACCTCTGATTTCTGTTGTGGTATTTGGAGCTTGAAATTAGACCTCTGATTTCACCAGATTTACATCAAGTAACTATTGCTTGATTAACTGTTGAAGTACACAATTCTGTTTCTCGCAATGAGCTGGTGGATACAATAGTTAACACTGCCTCTTTGTGATTGACTTTTGAGTAATGGAGCTGGTGGGATACCCTTGGAAGTGGAAATGCAGAGGATCGATGTGGTTTTAGTTCAGACCATCTGTTCTTCTTTTTCTATGAACGTTGAGGTGTTCCACACGGCTATATGTCCTTTCCTTTCAAGGAGAGAGACTGGCTTTTGCTGTTGTGTAATACCGTATGATGAGATAATGTAATTCAGAGTTATTCGAGGATCTAGGATCCATATTCAAGAGTAGAAGGATTTTCTGACTGTTAGAATAGGGCATCATGAAGAGACTGCGTTCGTAGTTAATATATGAAAAATTGAATTTTGCACAATGTGAAAATTTTAGGATAATTAATATTACTCTGTGATTAGCTTATGTGATTAGTGCATAGTTCAGTCTAACTTGTCAACAATTCCCTGCATCGGCGAGTTACATTTCTTTCTTGAAGGTGTCACATGTTATTTGCTTGCTAATTTCAACTTATTTTGTAGAACCATCTCCGTTACATACAACAACGATTGTGGAGAAATGCACCCTTAAACTGGTTGATGAGTATAAGCACATGTTGTGCCAAGCCACTGAGCCTCTGTCTACCTTCTTAGAATATATCACGTATGTTGAGTTTCTTGTCTGCAAGTTATTTTTGTATTTTCAGTGTCCGTTGTTGTTTTGTTGCCCTCTCATAATTCTGAACTCTCAACTTGATGAAACTTTTACTCAGATATGGTCACATGATCGACAATGTTGTCCTCATTGTTACTGGAACCTTGCATGAGAGAGATGTTCAGGAACTGTTGGAGAAGTGCCACCCTTTGGGCATGTTTGACAGGTACTATCAACTGTTAACTTTTGTGTTTCTATTCTGTTGCGTGTTGCCTGATATTTCCTACCAAAGAAGAAAAAGTGTCTATCTTACCCTAAAATTGACGGTATCATAAAATGTTTTCATTTTTTCTTCTTTTTATTTTTTGCCAGCATTGCTACCTTGGCAGTTGCTCAAAATATGCGGGAACTTTACAGATTGGTGCTTGTTGACACCCCTTTGGCTCCATACTTCTCAGAGTGTATCACATCCGAGGTATAATGCTTGATTTCGTTCATTTTCCATTATTGGCTTCAATTATTATTATTATTATTATTATTATTTTATTTTACTCTAAAATAGTAGCATAGATTTCATGAAATGATGGCTGTACTGTATGTACAAGTGTAAGGACATAATTGATAATGTTTTATTTTCTTATCTAAAAGGATTTGTGAACTTTTTGTTCTTTAAAGAGATTGGTGTCAGAGAACTCAATTAGGGAACTGAATTTTTCAGTATAGTCCTGAGTAAAACTAGGTTTGCACAATTACTTCTTCGCGTCATATCAGATGATGCTAGACACCCTGATGCATTTTCATGGTATTGATTTGTTATCAATCGGCCCTGCAAAGATTTTGTCTATTAAGTACAGTACATATTCATGTTAAAGCTACGGTTTGGTGTTTTGTCTTATTTTTGCTAGGATTTGGATGACATGAACATAGAAATTATGAGGAACACTCTCTACAAGGCATACTTAGAGGATTTCTACAGGTTCTGTCAGGTGAATGGAGGTTAATAAGATGTAGTCTTTATCTTTTATCATAAAAATCCCAGTTTCTTATCTATTTGTATATGATTTTGGAGGTAGAAACTGGGTGGTGCCACTGCTGAGATCATGTCTGACCTCCTTGCTTTTGAGGCAGATAGAAGGGCTGTGAATATTACCATAAATAGGTATCTTAATGCTGGTCAATAATTGTTTGCTGGGTTACCGGATTTCTTTTTTAATTGTGGTGACTATTATGCTTCAGCATTTCCTTTAATAAAGTGCATCTCATCTATTGTAGTATTGGCACTGAGCTTACCCGTGATGACCGAAGAAAGTTGTATTCCAATTTTGGCTTACTGTAAGCAGTTTCTTAATCTCAAATATATATTTTAAATTACATAATGTTTTATTTTTCTCAATAAAAGCTGCTAATTCTATAAAAAAAAAAACCTACATGTTGAGTGGACCATCTTCTAATGAGATTCCATATTAACAGTTATCCCTATGGTCACGAGGAACTTGCAATCTGTGAAGATATTGATCAGGTACTTATTGTGAATTTGAGTCGTAACGCTGGGAACTCATGAATTTGACTTTTAACGCTGGGAAAGCTAACTTGCGATGAATATAGTAAGAATGTTTTTTGGTCAAGTTAAAAGTTGACTACTTGATCTTTATTAGTTGTGTGGCTGTGTTGTGTCTATTCGGTCAGTTTGTGAGCTTTTAAAGTTAAAAAAAAATTCCTTACAATTTCTTTTCATTTTTGACGAAATTGGCTTTAAATTTTATATGTTCAAGTCATACTCTTAGCCCTCAAGACTTAAATTTTCACATGACAGGCTGATTAGACTAAGGATAGGTGAGTAAGAACTAAAAATATTTGATGAGGGTGGATAAACATGAACTACATTTTGTCCTCCTTGGTTTTATTTTTATCAAATTGGCTATATCCAATCATCACTTGGTATTTAATTAAACCAAGTCCTCACTCAGCACCCATGTGTGTCGATAACCACAACGGTACTAGTCGTACAACAAGTATAATCTAGGGATTAGATTTAATTCAATCACGATGGTTTGTTACTTGGAAATGTTGATTGAAAGAAGAAACTACTACAATACATGATCAAATTAGTTTGTAACTTAAACTGAAGCCTCTTTTACTTATAATTTCAGGTCCGCGGTGCCATGGAAAAATACCCTCCCTACCAGTCAATTTTTTCCAAGCTATCATATGGAGAGAGTCAGATGCTTGACAAGGCATTCTATGAAGAGGAGGTGAAAAGGCTATGCTTAGCCTTTGAGCAACAGGTTTGTTCTAATTCCCCAATCCATATCCTATTTCCAATTCTACTTCATGGTTGAACAGAAGTTATGATTATATCTCACACAAACTTGACATGATTGAATCCGCGTAACATTTTGTTCTTCCTTACATGCAGTTCCATTATGGTGTTTTCTTTGCATACATGAGGTTGAGGGAACAGGAGATTAGGAACCTAATGTGGATTTCGGAGTGCGTCGCTCAGAACCAGAAGTCGAGGGTTCACGACAGTGTTGTCTTCATATTTTAGTCGGATTATTAAAAAGAAAAACCATCTTAATTAATCATATTTGTTTTCTGTTTTTGCATAATTCACTGTAAAATTATGCTCCATCTTATCCTATATTGTGCTGCAGAGGAGATGGGGGGGTTCATACATTCTTTCCATGCAAGACTTTCATGTCTAAATAAGTGCGTTTTTTATTTTTTTTGATGTATTAATGGTTTAAAATTGGGTGAGAAATCATTGTACTGAGAAGAATTATATCCAGATACTATGGATGTGAAAGAAGAAAGATGAAATTGAGTTTATATATAATAAGTTTTTGTATAAATCAGCTTCGTTTGTTTGTGACCAGATGAGGTTAACAACAAATAGAAAGTTACTGTCCTGTGATTTTACGGTATTAATTTTTGTCTGTATAAGTTTGAATCCTGAGTTGCTGGTACGATATCTATCCAGATGTCCAAACGATGTTTACGAATCCTAAATTTGATTCTTACAAAGTTGTTACAGGATGTCCAAATGATGTTTATGTACACGTCTGGAAGGTCGATCCAGAAGGCACAACATTGGCCTCTATGCCTGTTGATGGGTGTAGACTTGTCAATGCCTCTTATGATGAACATATAGGACTTTTACATTGTAGAAACTTCACCAATGTTGTTCGTCCTGTTGTTATACACGACGAGGTTGTCTCAATAATAGCAGTAGTTCAGATCTTTGATTAACATCACCTGTAAGTTGCATGAGTTTCATATTCTCTTAGTTCTTATAGTTATTTAAGCCATAACTTCTCTCTAATGAGATTTTCGTGTCATGGATTGTAAGATGGTATAGTGGAATTTTCAACTATGGAAGGTACAAAAGTGAACTTTAGAAGTGATTACTGGCCCAGTGCTTACCATTTTATAGGAAACAAAGTTGATTGATAGTATGAAATCTAGAAAAAGGGAGAAATTCCATCAGAATGAAGTTACAAAGAGAATACTTATCCGAATTGGATAAGATATAGTTTAAGTTTATACTCATTGAAAGGAAAAACTTGTTTACACCAACAATAGAGCATGCAAAAGGATATCATTTATTATGACTTTATTTGTCTTGAGAAATGCTTGCATTTCTTTTCATTCCAAGATGAACAATGAGGCCCTGTTTATGTTTAACCCACAAAAGCTGTTTGGCCTTGAAAGGGTGATGTCTGAACACAGGAAGAAGCCAATCTTTGAGGCCTTGGGGAAGTCGAATGCCATTGAAAAGGAAGTCACTCCAAAATTTTGTAACAATAAACTACAAAAATAATAATAATAAAAAAAAATCAGAGACCATATTGCATGAACTATCAACTTTGAGTTTGGAGAGGTTTATATCTTTTCAATAGGGTAAAATGAACACCTATATTACTTTTTCAACATAGATTCTTTGAGAAATGCAATATTTTATCTAAATGACATTATTCCTCACATAGAATTTCTTTCCAAATTATAACAGTGTCATATAATTCTCGCTAATAACTAGACAAAAAATAAAATAAGTACTTACTCAAATTGATGAAAGTAAGTTACACTTATTTGACTCTATTTTTTTTTAATTGTGTGTTTCAGGAAGAGGAATTAAATTTCTAAATTTGAACTTGGTAATACAAACATAATGTCAATTAAATTTGATTTTATTGTGACATTTTAGTATTCTTCATATGTTAGCAATATACAATAATAATCTTTTAACACAAAACTATTGTTAAAATTAATCAACCGATTATCAAGTTTGGCTCACATGCCAAAATTTTAATTTAGATTGATGAAGTTACTTAGGATGTGCAGGGAAATTTAAGGGAAAACTTTTAAAAATATTATAATCCATGTATGATAGTCTAATTTTACTTTATCTATATTAAAAAATAGTTAGGAATTCTGGTCACTCCTTGAATGAATAGTAAAGTTTAGAGTGATGATTTTGGAGAAGTGAAGAATGGCTTTTTTTTTTTTGTTTTTTAAAATTAAAGGAGAGAAATTAATTTCTTGTTTCTTTTAAGTTCACAATGTTTTAAAAGATAAATTTCTGTTTTTGGGAGAGGAAAAAAGAGATGGTGAGAAATAGAATTGAGAAACCAATAATCTAATTTTGTTTCAAATTCCAACGTCCTGGTTGACTCGTCAAGAGACAACACTGGACTCGCTCTCACTCAGTACGATCGTCATCTCCGCCTTCTTCTTCCTCAATTCTTCTTCAATTCTTCTTCAATTCTTTCTTAATTCTAATGGGTTTTCTTCTGAATCCATAACAGAACCACAATCTTCTTACAATCACATCCATATCCAATCAATCCATCCAATCCAATCTAAAACCCTAAAAATGCCCACCACCACCACCGTTGCCGCCGCGGCGATCCTCTTTCTGTTCATCATCGCCACCGCCACCTCCGCTCCGATCCTGGGCCTCGATTCATTTCTCGCTCAGCAATCTCGCTTCGACCCACATGCCTCCAACGACACATTTCAGTCCCTCTCATCGTCCCTCAAGAAATCTCTCTCTCTATCTTCTTCTCCTCCTCCTCTCATCCCTTCTTTCATCTCTTCCCTCCTCTCTCTCTCCCTTTCTTTCTCTCTCCATGTCCGTCTTGTTGGTGATTTTCCCTCCGATTCATCCATCCATCTCTCCTCTTTCCTCTCTGCTTCTCTCCCTTCCGACCATTTCCATGTTATCGCTCCTTTTGATTCGTATCAACACCGTCTTGCCATTAAACATTCGCTTCATATCGATGTGTCTCATGCCCCCTCTTTGGCTTCTCATCTCTCCGAGATCTTGAAATCTGAAATCTCTAATACTGCTTCTAGCCTACGATCTTCGCTTCTTGCTGTTCCGTATGAGTCTGTGGATCGTGTCATAAAGCAGGATTTTGAGAAGGAGAAATCCGGTGAAGGGGTTTACATATATTTGCTTAATTTGGGCCCTCAATCCAAGCCGTATGCTTACACTTATGGCCATGGGGATTCATCCCCTGGTTTTACCAAGTGTCTAGGAAGCATTTGGAGTGGTGGAGAAAGATATTTGTGGGTTGATTTAGGCGCAGGGCCTGTTGATTATGGACCGTCACTTTCTGGAGATGGGGTTCTTCCTAGAGGAGAGTTTCATCCTTTGGCGACCTTGCACGGCCGTCCCAAGTCCCAAAAGGCGCTGCTGGCGGATTTGGCGTCGTTGGTTTGGAGTGCTTATCAGGTTCATTTAGTTCCTTCTATGAGAATTCCTGTTCCTTTTGAAAGTTCATTGGTTGTTCAATTTATACATGTATATGGGTCTGAAAGTAGTGATGGAGGTGATTTGGATTGGAAGTCTATTGAGAGAACCTTGAGAGATGGTGGGATGTTGCTGGGTGAGCAATCTTTGAGCTTCAAGCATTATAGTGTGAGCTATGCTAAGTGCCCAATTTGTGCTTTTGCTATTTCTCGGTCAACGAATTCATATACTTCGAGGTTTTTGTTTGATAACTATACTTTGATTGTGAATGAGTATCTGGATTCCAAAAGATTGCATCAGATACTGTCTGATTCTGCTGAGGAGTTTAGAAGAGCTGGATTCCCTGAGGAGGAGGAGATGGCTAGAGTGATTCCGGTCTATGTTTTCGATTTGAACTTGAACACAATATTGTTGCTTGATCGTTACCATCAATCTGTAGCATTTACAGACATGGTTATTGCTGTAAGGACTAAGAATACTCAGACTGTGAGTGATTATAGCTGTAATGGTCGTCATGTATTTACACATACAAGGGACCTTGAGAGGCCACTTGTTGGTTCAATTTTACAAAGTATGTGGGGAGTGTCACCTACTCACTTAGCTTGGAGCTCGAGGCACAATGACACCATTGTGGATTACTCGTGGAGCATTGGGCAAACTCCTTTTGGTCCATTCTCAGAGGTTTCATCCTTATCTTTTGTTCAGAAGGATGCAGCAAGGAGGAACGTTATCTTGACAGCATTGAATAGCAGTATAACTAGTGCAATTGATGTTCTTAACTCTGTAGCTGCTCATGGTGGTGATAGAAGTCTGCTAAAACCGAAACAACGCACCGAGTTCATTCAGCGGTGGAACCTTTTCAAATACAAACTGGACAAAGCAATGTCTGTAATGTCTCATTTTGACTTTGAGATGGCTTTGTATTACGTAAGATCTTCAGATCATGACCGTTACACGCTTCACTCCATCGTCTACAATGCATCTCAAGAACTGGAAGGATCGTTGGTTTGCTTCAAAGACCCTCCATTTCCATGGGGTTCTGTGTCAGTGTCTGTATTACTTTTCTTTGCTTTCTTATATGTTTACACAAAAAGGGATAGAATTTTCAAGAACAAAAGGAAGCAATTTTGATGCTAATTAATGGGTTGGAGAGTATGTATTACCGACAGCACATTATAAATGTAATTTCTTTGCAGAGTTAGATTGAAGCATTAGGATGTTGAATTCCGATTATCGAACTGGTTACATTTTTTATTTGGCAATTTGCTGGACTTCTGGGTTATTACTTTTCTATGATTTTGCAATATTTGAGATTCATGTAGTTATTTTCTGTTGGTTTATCCATGTTCGTTCTGAAACAGATCTGAATAGAGAAAAAAGAGAGAAATGTTGAGTAGTTGGTTTAATAAGTCCACAAAAGTACAAAGAAAACAGTTTGACCAATCGAGTTGAGTTCTAACTCCCATATTAACATGTTCGATACGATGATATTAACAATGACATGAAGCACACTTTCAGGCTGCTTTGAAACGATGAAACGTGCCATTAAAGTATGAATGAAGCTCACTTTCTTGCAGCTCTTTGTTGGAGCTGCAAACCAACGGTACATCTGTAAGTCTATCACAGAAGACATCTTCAAATTCGTCAAATACACTGTCGAGCTGCACTCGAGTCTTCGCCTCATCTCCATTATCAGCTTCATCCACAGAGAGATTCGAGTTGGTCTCAACCAGTTGCTTGAAAAATGATGATCGAAGAAGGAGGTCAAGTGCGGATGCAGAAGAAGATCTGGCATAAGCATTGAGCGGGGTGTTGCAGCTTTCGAGAAGCTCTTGCTTCTGAAGGGAATGAAAGGAATCAATGTCGTAGTGATGGTTTTTGAAGAGTGAAGTTTCATCAGCTGGGATGGAGCTGGAGTTACAGAGTTCCTTATGGGGGTCTGACGGGAAATGGGCTTCGTTAGGGACGGTGGATGGCGGCGGTGGAGGCTTCAGCCAGGCCATGTAATTGCTCCAGTCGAAGTTGGTGACTGCATTGATCCCTCGGTATTCTATGGCAGCCATGTCATAAGCTCGAGCAGCTTCTTCTTGAGTGCCTGGTGGTGGAAGATTAAACCAGTTTGTGATTGGTATCCAATTTTCTTTTTCTTTCGCCATAGAAAGAGAAAATTAGAGTTAGTAGAATTACTCACTATAAGTTCCAAGATAGAGATATTTGTTCCCATAAACTCTCCCAATTCTTGCTTCCCATCTACCATTATGATGGTGCCTGCGTTAATAAAATCAACATTCACCTATGTTTCTATCTTAATAATTTTCACTTTTAATTGGTTAAATTTAAGAAAGATCACTAAATATATAAGAAGAAGAAGAAGAAAAAGGTAAAAAGGAAAATCCACCTTGCAACTCCTCTATACTTCGATACACCTCTTGAGAAGCCACTGCTCTTTCTAAAACAAAACAATATTTATGACAATTAAGAGATAATCAAAGCCAATTAATTAATTAGAATAATCCTTTAAATTTTTACCTTCTTAAAGAAGCCAAATACTCCTCCTTTGTCATTGTTTGCATTATCTCGATTTCTTTCTCATACTCTGATATCTACATTAAAAAAAAGTAAAGTATATATTTTTTAGGTAATATTAAATCTCTTCATTAAGTATGCATCTCTCTAAGGATGAGTAAATGTTTAAAATCCAAATTCTTTATCACTTTCTTAATCTCTAAACTAATGCTTGTAATAATTTAATTAAACTACACATTTTCATTTGTTGAATCAACTTGTACCCCTGATGATTAATTATTATAATCTTTTCATTTCATTCTATCCAAAATGAATTCAAAATCCCATCCATAATATTATCTTCCCCCAAAATCCAACTAACCTATTAAGATAAATTATCATGTATTTCTTTGTAGAGAAAAATTACTTAAATAAAATATAAACATCGGTACTCTTGTATAAGAAAAAAGTTGTCGTTGCTCTTAATTTGATTTAACATTTAGAGAAGATGTTTTATGTATATAATAAGGTTATGATATTAAAACAGTACTTTGATTTTTTTACATGAGAATATGGTTTTAATTGATAACACGATATTATTAGGTTGAAAGTTATAAATGATATACAAAATGTGTAAATGACTAAGAGATCTGTGGTTTGAATCTTCTCATCTTTATTGTACTTGAAAAATAAACAAACGATACATATTCTAAAGTTTAAAAGTATAATTATGATTTTTGTTCTATTTCGAAGTAACCCCAATCTTTGTTGGGCAGCAAATGAGTAAGTTCATTTGTCGACTTAAGTTACTTATAATTAAGAAGAAAACTTACAGGGAAATTAGTGATGGTTGTTACACCCCAGTACTTAAGTGCTGCTAAATCATATGCTCTTGCAGCAGATTCTTCTTCATCATAAGCTCCTATAATACATACATACACATATATATAACCAAACACATCAGAAAATATGCTATTTAATTAGTGAGAGTAAAATATACTAATTTACTTTGAAGTTAATTAATTAATTACTCACCAAGATAAACTGTTGGGAGATCAAAAGGGTCATCCAGATGAGATAGAGAAAACAAAATTCAAAGACATTACATTAGAATTAACCCCATACGAACATTGAAGAAATTTTAAAAAGATATATACACATACATATACAATTACCTTGTTTGCCCTTCTTCTTCTGTGTCATATTCCAAGAAAGTTTGTCCCACAAATGAGCTTCAAATCGCCCCGTCCATCTATGTCTACTCATTTCACAAAGAATCGCCATGAGCACTAACGAAGCAAATCCGTTTGGTAAAGATTTTGTTTTTTTATTTTTGGAAATTTATAATCAACAAAAACAAATAAAGTTGGTTATAGAGTACTGGAAATTTTCTGATGCTTTTAAACTTAAATTTGTTGTAGGTTTTTTCCTCCTAAAATCTCTTGTATTTTCTCATATAAATAATAGCAACTAAATTACATATTTGATGATCATTGTTATGGTTTGGAAAAAATATTGAATTTGGTCTTTAAAAGTTAGAATTTAATTTTATGATTGGATAAAACTTTATAAATGATTTGGTTGGGAACGTTTTATTAAGATTTTATCCAACCAAAAAACTAAATTATAACTTTCTCAAAACCACGTACGAACCAAATTTAATCAACTAAAAACAGAAATGAAAATTTAAAAACTTAGACGTTTTCTTTTTGTAACTTTCTGGTTTTTGATTTTTTTTTTTAAATTTATGTTTTTTTTCCTTAATTACAATTTCTTTACCACAGCTTTCATTTAAACTTCATAATCATTTTTGAATTTTTAGTCAAAACGTTTTTTAGAATTACTTGTTTTGAAACGTGACTTAAAATTTGAAAATATATGCAAAAGATGGATAAAAAAAACAAAGAAATTTATGTATGAATTGTTACCTGCTAACGCCACGAAATCTTGAACTTCGCTTCATAGTGGTGGTAGGAGCTTGATCGGACTGTTGTTTCGGAGACTGCTGCTTATTAGTTTGATCGGCGGTAGTGGTGGCGGCAGCCGGGTCTCTCCGACGTCGCTTAACACGTCTTATGGGTTGAGTTTGAGCTTCTTCTTCTGTCCAACATATTCTCAGATTATCCTCGTTCTTCAGTACCAAAGCTGCCGCCTCCATTATAGCTAGCTTTTCTTAATTGATCACCTTTTTAACAAATCACTCACATCAACTCTCTTGTTCAATTTCTATACCCATCTATTTATATATACCATACTATTTTATATATATATAAATATATATTAATATATGTTTCGTCTCTTTTTTTTCTTCAAAACCTCTCTGTCATCATTCTGTTTTTAAATCAAAATTTACTTTTAAGACGAAACTAGAATGATGTTAAGTTAAATATTATAATATCAATTGTTGTTTACTTTCTAAACAAGTTCTTATATGTGGGAGGACATAATAAGTTCGTCATTATTTCTGGAATGGTAAGATGGGTTATGTTTCTCATATAGATTAGATTGACTTATAGTTAATCGTTTGCACATTCATTAATGTTTTCATAGAATGAATCTAAGAAGCAGGAAGACTTTAATATTTGACCACTGTGTGTTTTGTGTTTGACATCTATTAGCAAACTTGTTAGACACATATCGAATATTTGTTAGTACAATATATAGATTAGGTTAAACTAGTTGTACAAAGACACAATCCTAACAAAAATTGGTAAACTATTTGCTGCATGCATTAAATTCAATACGTATACGATAAAAATAATAAAATTTGATTTTGCATGTATTGTTTAAGCCTATATATAAACAAATTTCTTCCTAAAAATTTAAAGAATTGTTGTATATTACCAAAAAGATTATCGTCTTTATGAATTTCTTTCTATTTTTTCCTAACTCAAAATAATTCCATGTTTTCCAATCAATCAATGATACATTGTCAAAACAACATACAGCACTCATTCATTCATTAAGTTACAATTTCTCAGATCAAACCTTTTTTTTATAAAAAAAAAGTGATCAATTACTCCTACAAATAACTAATTAAGTATGGTGATATTAGAGTCTAGGAAATTGGATAGTAAATTTAAAAGAGATGAAATTAAAATGGAAGTAGAAATGCAGCATATCGAAAAACCTGGGGATGGAAAGTAAATAAAAAAAAGACAAGTGTGGAAGAAGAGCCAAAAAAATTGAATGGGTTGGCTAACAATATTATTTAATTAAGCATTATATATTTGAATAATAAAATGGTGTGAGGATTATATTGGAAGGTAGTCTCCAAAACAGGAGGGGTTGATAATATCAAGACAATGTTATTAAAAGACAAAGAAACTCCATTGTCTACATTATGTGTTCTTCCATTTTTTTAAAAGCACCAAGTTTTTCAATTTTTGTTTTTTGTATTATTATCAGCCGGTAAAAGTTAGGGATTCCGATTACTTTCTTAGCTAAATGTCACAAAAGTGCTTCCAAAATTCACTAAAATTGAAACCTTTGTATTGTTTTGTTTGGATTTTAATGCTAATTTTAAGTCTCTAGCTAATTCTTATTGACTATTTAATGACCTCTCTTTATAAAGTGTACTTCACTCAAAATTAATATCTTTTCTGAAACAAACAGGTTTAATTATAATGAAACATAGTTTTTTTTTTTTTCTTTTTCTTTTAAAAAAAATGAAAGTTGGTTTTAGACACACTTTTAGAATAAAAAAAAAATGATTTTCTTTAATGACTATTCTCTTCTTAAGATTACTAAAATTGTTTCAGTACTAATCCTTTACCTCACTTCTACCATGCTCCATGCACACGTGTCGTTGTCGACTACCAACTTCAACGACAACCACACCACCAACTTTGGCAGCTCTAGCAACTGCGGCCATTATTTTTAAATGACTAGATCGTATTGTTTTATAGTTCTTTTTTACGGCAATTCAACATTAATATAAACATAGTTATTAATTACGTGAGTAACAAACCAAACAAACTTTGTAAAATAAAAATAGAAACTGTTGTCATGTATTTTTTTATATGAAGTAATTTTTGATAAAAAAAGTGTTTAAATGATCAAAATCACACATTTGAAAAACATTTTCTCTTGGTTATTAATCCAAACAAATCCTAATGTGTAAACCAACACGAATCCACAAATAATTATATATAAAGATAAAGTTGATGGTGATTGAAAGAGTTATATGTTAGTTAGTTAGGGAAAAGGAATGCGTGTGAATGGAGGAAGGTGGTTGGTTGTTTGAGTTAGATATAGTATAGTTAGTAGCAGTAGCAGTATATAGCAGCAGCAACAGCTAGTGAACAAGAAGAAGTACTTAATTAATTACGTAACCTCAAAGTTTGGCTTTGTGTGGTTTCTAGTGAAAATCGCCAATCTTAGGTTTTGTTTGTATTTCCTTATGCTTTGGAGAGTAGTTTAAATAAGAATACATTATAAGCCAAAAAGAAAAAAGTACAACCCACAAAACAAACCCTATTTTTTGCTCCCTCTCCACCAACTTCCAAATTATATGCATCTCACGATGTTTCCCAAGACAAAATCACATCATCCATACGAATTAATATATGTTATATATTCTCACTTCATTCCCTATTTTGTCATCATCTATACGCACATACTTAAGAAATGCGCACTGCACAAATTTTAAAAATAATAGTAATAGCAATAGTGTAATTGTTTTGCACACTAATAACAAATTATTACTTTTTATGATATATATCTTTATTCTTGTTGATGCCAAAGATGCCAAAATTTGAATAACAGGGAAAAACATACATATATATACCTGGCTTTTATAATTTGAGAAAAAACGGTGTGATGTTTGTCATGTAGGCTTCGATGCTTTAAGTTAGGAAGGGTATATGTGAAGCAAATAGGAAGTTCGAGTATTAATTAAAATGAACTTCATTAGAGATTGTAATGATTTATTTATAATGAAATATTGACATGTGTGTTCTTATTCAAGTTTGATCATAGTCATATATTAGGTTATTTCTCGAATTAAATGCTTCAAGACATTTATTTGGCATATCTCAAATTCTTTTTCAAGGTTTACCCTAAGACGAGAAGGTTGGTTTGGGCTTTTGATCCAAATCATCTTTTTTTAAGGCTCATATAGGCAATAGAATGTACCATTCATCAAACAAAGAGGGTTAGACTCGATCTAATTCTAAGTCGAGGCTGAGGCTAAGAAGGTCGGTAGTTTGAGCTTTCAATCCAGACCATCCTCTTTTCCCAAGGCACAAATAGCTTGCAGTACATTTCATTCACCAAATGAAAAAGGTCGAACTCATCCTCATAATTCCCTGGCTCGGTTTCAGCGGATCGGACTTCTTAGGCTATGCACATTTCACTCTCTTGGCCTCATCCATCCATTTATTATCTCTTTCTCGTTGGGATAGCTTTCTCTTTTTTCTGTATGCCACTTCTATCTCTGGCCCAAAAATCACTCATAATATAAGGAGAAAAAGGATAAAAAAATAAACTCACAGAAATTAATGTTTATAAACTATTTTATTTCTTCAAGAAAACCAGAAGTATAAAGTATCAAATACTGCACTAAACTATTAAAGCTTAGTTATTTTGGATATGCATAATGTGTTAAGTTCGATTTAAACAATGTTTTAGATCAGCTAGTTTGTTTTGACTTTGTTTTAAGTAGCTTAAGTTAAAATTTTGATTTGCATAGTTTAGATATAGTTTCATCATCATGACTTGTATAATTTTAACTAGAAAGCTTATTTCAATCGTCTGAATTATGTTCTAATTTAATTAATGTGATCTTTAAATTTTTTAATTAATAGTTTAATTTTAATTAGGTTCCTATCATCACTTTTTAAAAAAAGTTATATATATATTTTAAATTTTATACTCAAACCTCAAATCTTAATCACAAAGAGAATATTTCAAAAGTTATAATGAGAAGATTGATATATCTTTTTACTAACCAAAATATACAGACATGTAATAAATAAAATCATATAATTTAATATATAACTGTTGGGGGGAAATTTTTTACCCCAAAATTTTTTGGGTCAATCATAACAAAGTTTATTAAAATTTGGGTCAACTAAAATCATAAATATTATTGTGTTTAAATTAAAATTTTGGAAAGAAATAAATGACAAAAAAAAAAAGTGACATGCATATCTCCTTCTTCTAATTATCTTATCGTTTGATTGAATTCAATTGTGATTAAACATAAACCACAATTGATAAATTAGATCGAGCTAGGAATTTGGGACAAATAAAAGTTAGACCGAAGCCTCAATATGTCCTATGTCTAAATAGAGAGCCAAGGCGAAGCCACATCCTAAGCACCCTTCTCATTTGAAGAAGCACTACTACTACCATAAAAAAATGCATTTTTTTACAGTTGTTGTTTTTATTTCTTGACGTTTTTTTTAGGGTGGTTTCAAAGATAAAACGTTAAAGAAAAGGGTGGTTTCAAAGATAAATCGTCAAGAATTTTTATGAAAATACGGTGGTAGATCAATTTTCAAATTTTTTTGACGTTTATTAAACGTCAAGTAATACGTATTTTTTCTTGATGTTTTAAAAACGTCAAGAAATATCTATTAAATTTTTAACGTTTTAAAACGTCAAGAATTTTTATAAAAAGATGGAGGAGAGTCATTTTTCGAATTTCTAGAAATATGACCCACTCTAGCAAGATGATCGATGAGCCACACCATATGCCTCCCACGAACAACAACAGAAATCAACCATACGAGCCGCAACAGATAGCTCCTTAATCTCAGCCACAAACGCACTCATCTCATAGAGGTCCACCCACCAAGTGCAGGCATAATTATGGGAATGGGGATGACACCCTTAAACTGAGACAACATATACTCTAGCCCTTTGATAAGGGTAAAGGCTTCCAAAATCTTAATATGTCATTTAGACAGGACTGTCAAACAACCTATCGAGAGGAGAGACATTGAGGAGTCATGCCCACCTCACCTCACTATCATTCCACTAATAGACGTCAGAATTGAGCTTCCACAATCCTAATGATAGGTTGAATCCAAAATACGTGACTCTCTAGGTTCTCCCCCCTAAGCTGGGTCAAAATTCCACCATCCTCCTCAAACCAAACTTCCCTAAATGTAAGGAGATTCTTCTTAGCAAAGCATCATGATTCGAATCAGACCACAACGCTTCACCAAATTTTTGTTGTTCCACATATCCCATAGTAGGATAGCCGTTGGTCTTTGGTCTACTCCCTTAATCACATAAACCACCTCATTCCATTTGCAATCCGATGGGTTCCAAAAGTTCCTAAAATCATCAACTCTCTTGACAAAACTAGCTTGCATACGCACTCTCATTGTTTTTCTCTTTCTACAATAAACTCAAAGCCAAACTAATAGAGATGAAAACAACAATAACCTTCTCCATAAAACTAACTAATCCAAGTGGTAAATTCTCTCATCAATTTTGAAAACAAACCTTTGGAATTATTCTATTAATATTTCATATTGGTCATACCTTAACAAAATATTGTTTTCTTTTTCAAATGAAGTAAAAAAAGTATTTTTAAATATATTATAATAAACCAAAATACATACTAAATATAAAAAATTTCAAATTTTATAAAAAAAATAGAAACCAATAGACATTTTGGTATATATTTTATTGTAAAAACTACTCTATAGTAAAAAAAAATGATAGTAAATGAATGAATTAAATTATGGTGAAGGATGTGATCGAATGAGGGCTAAGCTAAGGCTAACGTGAATGTTAAAAAGAAAGGTTTAGAATGAGTCGGCGAACAGGAGATCACCACCGCTTGGCGCCACGACAGTGGGAAGGACTCCCCTTTCATTTCATTCTCAAAACCATTTAAACCCTTTCTTTTCCCTTTTCTCTTTTTGCGATTCCTTTCCTTCTCGTCGCTCTCAGGTTTCCGGCTATGGCTGACGGTCAGCTCTACAATAACATCTCTCTCGGCGGCCGTGGAGGCACTGTGAGCTCTCTCTCTCTCTCTCTTTCTGCCGCTGCTAACTTACTAGGTTTCTTGGTCGAGTTGGATCCTTGTATTTAGTATGACCATGGAGATTCCCTTGTGTTTTCAAACCCTAACTTTTTAACTCCTCCGAAATTCCATATGAACTTACAATGTGGTATGCGGCGCTTCTGTGCCTTTCCGTACCTCTTCGTGGCTCCGCGGAAGGGAGGCGGCGTCAATTACCCAGAATAATTAATGATTTTCCAGGAATTGGAGCTTTTTCCACATCGCGTTATTCTTCTTTGTAAATTTGTTTGGGGATGGGATGTTCTTGAAGTTCCCAAATTTCATAAATTTGATTGGTTGTTATTGTTTCCGAGCGTCGTCTGCGGGGAGCGTGGGGGTTAGGGGTTATATTTCGGGCTATGTAACTTTTTATCGTTGTCAGGAGGATACTCAACTTGAATAAAGGAAAGGAAATGATCTTTAATTGTTACATTTTTTTTTTTGGCTTTTGTGGGCTGCTGTTAAAGTTTGGAATGATAAAACATAGGTAATTCTCCTTCATGGATTATGTTTCAATGCAGAACCCTGGCCAGCTTAAAACAGATCAAAGAGGTATTCAATGGAAGAAGCAAGGAGGCGGCAAGGCAATTGAGGTGGATAAAGCAGACATTGTTGGTGTGACATGGATGAAGGTCCCAAGGTCGAACCAGTTGGGAATTCGGGTCAAAGATGGGTTGTATTACAAGTTCATTGGATTCCGCGACCAGGTTTCCTGAATTTTTTTAGAATGATGTTGCTTTTATTTTTATTGATTGACTTTAGAATCTGGCTATGCGCCTTATTGTGTTAATTTCTCATCTATTTTGTGTAGTTGTAATTGGCTAAATCATTTCATTTAGTTTGTGAATAGCTTTTTATGTTTGGTCCATCTCACCCGATCACAACAGTAGCTCGAAATGAGATGATTGCAAATTAATATTTGAAGAGTGTCTATATCTTCTATGATGTGGTTGAAATGTTCTGATTGTGCGTTTTTTTTTTTGGGGGTAAATGTAGGACATCAGCAGTTTAACCAAATTTTTCCAGAGTAATTGTGGAATAGCACCAGAGGAAAAGCAGCTTTCTGTCAGTGGTCGTAATTGGGGTGAAGTTGATCTGAATGGTAAGCTGTTTTGATGCATTTAGTCTATCACTTGTTGTGTTTGTCGTGTTTTACTTGTCAATATCAATGTTGTATCCAAATAACTCTTACTTTATTGCATCATTGCATGTATAAGATTGCAACTTTAGTTATCTAAGAAGAGACTAGCTGGCTCTTAAAATACCACCAGTCTTGGTTTAAGAATTACACCATATTGGCATTTAGATCTAACCTACAATTACTTTTCCTTAATTTTCTGTCTTTCTAGCCTGAGCTGTGATGCAATTCAAATATAGAAGTCATCTCTGTGAAAATTTATTTTTTGAGGTTAATCTATCCTCTTAAAAGAGACACTACACTGGCATGTGCAATCAAAATTTCATTCATTATTTTGTAAGATTACCAAGCATTTTGTTCTTTAACTATTCCCCCCTTCACCCTCTCTTTTCTATATATCTCTCTCCCATATTTGATCCTTCTTAAATTTTTTTAGCAATGTAATCATGTCTATAGGAAAGGTGTCTGATGGAAACCAGTAGCTATAGAGAATTATTACTTGTATTGATATGAGATTCACTATCGAATCTGTAATACAATCGCTAATTGGAAAACAAGAAGAAAAAAACTCAAACCCCTCGCTGTTATCCTATCTCTCAAGGAAGAACATAAAGCTTTTCTTCACCAAACTCTAACTAACTCTCCCGCCCGAATCTTATCTTTTATTTATACTAACCTAACTCGCACGTGTTACTCTACCCACGTGCCACTCTCTTCTTCCCTTTCCTACTCTATTGATATAGTATCGGGGGTCTATCAGTGTCTTCGTTTAATTATTTTTATTTTTATTTCTTGCAGGGAATATGCTTACTTTCTTGGTTGGTTCAAAGCAAGCATTTGAAGTGTCTCTAGCTGATGTAGCCCAAACACAACTTCAAGGGAAGAACGATGTTATGTTGGAGTTCCATGTAGATGATACAACGGGAGCTAATGAGGTCATTCATTTTGTTCTCTCTTTCTTTTAAGTTAGTTTGTGTTAGTTGCTTACCAATTGATGAGCAACATAACACCTAATATCTCGAACTGCAATGCTTTTGTTTGGATCACTTTATTGTAATATAATATTTAAACATTGCGATCACAGAAAGATTCTCTGATGGAGATAAGTTTTCACATACCAAATACCAATACTCAATTTGTTGGTGATGAAAGTCGCCCTCCTGCTCAGGTAGGATCATTTATCTACTTGATCCAAACTATGATTCTTTTTGTGACTTTTTATCAAGTATAGTATGATTTAGGTTTTCCGTGACAAAATTATGTCTATGGCGGATGTTAGTGCGGGCATTGAGGAAGCTGTGGTTACATTTGAGGGTATCGCTATCCTCACTCCAAGGTAGACATCTGAATGTACACGTTTCTGTTTGATTTAATTAGCGTGCATAGCTCCTTTTGTATTTTTAATGGTGCCTACATTTTTCTTTCTTTCTTAAGGTATTCTAAAGAGGTGGTTTTTGTTGTATAGGGGTCGGTACAGTGTAGAACTCCACCTTTCATTCCTGCGCCTCCAAGGACAAGCCAATGACTTTAAAATACAATACAGCAGCGTTGTTCGCCTTTTCTTACTTCCAAAGGTTTTTTTTCTTGACTTCTATTGAACATAGATGTTACACTATCTAAACCAGTTAGTAATAAGATTTGAAGTCTCAAGTGCTTTTGATATTTTGTGCAGTCCAATCAGCCACATACTTTCGTGGTTGTAACTTTAGATCCACCGATTCGTAAAGGCCAAACTTTATACCCTCATATTGTTCTGCAGGTATTTGTCACTTCATTTTTTAAGGTTTCATGTAACTTTTTTTTTCTCTTGATGAATTTTCTTCATTTTCATTTACTTCGTAGGATCACCTTTTCTTTTGATGCATCTTTGCAGTTTGAGACTGACTATGTGGTTCAAAGCACGCTGCAAATAGGCGATGAACTTTTCAACACAAAGTACAAGGACAAGTTAGAACCTTCTTATAAGGTAGAAGCGTGATTCTCCCTCGGACTTGTTTTTTTTTTTTCTTTTGGAATATCAATGGACTTGTTTTACTCCAAGGGAAAAGAAACAAAAGTACAGACATAACACTTGCACAGACAAAATGGGATATTGTTTTTTAAAAATCTAGGATCACAATTTTACTAGATACGTTATTTGAATATGTATTTTGTTTTTCTTATCATACAAGACATGATGAGCCATGTACATTTGAAAATATATTCATCAATACCTAGCAAGGTGTTTAATTTAAAGATGTTTAATTATCATACAAGACAAAATGGAATTTTTTTTTTTTTTCATGGGTTGCAAATTGATTATGTTGAACATGTGCTTTGGCATACGTTCTATGAGTTCATTGATCACATTCATCAATACCTAGCAAGGTGTTTAATTATAGACTTCCCTTGTGAATTTCACATTTCTTTCAGTAAATAGTTGTGTTGATAACAGGGGCTTATTCATGAGGTGTTTACCACCATATTGCGTGGTTTATCTGGTGCGAAAATTACCAGACCTGGGAAATTCCGCAGCTGTCAAGATGGTTATGCTGTCAAGTCATCTTTGAAAGCTGAAGATGGTGTCTTATATCCACTTGAAAAAAGTTTCTTCTTTCTTCCCAAGCCTCCTACCCTTATTCTTCATGAGGAGGTATAGATTCAATATTGGATCTTGCATATTCCAACATTATTTGATGTTTCAATGTTCAATCCATTGAGTTCCTTACCTTAAAATCTTTTTGCAATAGATTGACTATGTTGAATTTGAGAGGCATGCTGCTGGTGGGTCAAATATGCATTACTTTGATCTTCTCATTAGACTGAAAACTGAACAAGAACATCTCTTTAGAAATATCCAGCGTAATGAATACCATAATCTTTTCGACTTTATCAGGTCAGTCTAATTTCTTACTTCACATGTATGGAGGTGAAGACTTTTATTTCATCTTATTTTATTCGTTCATCCCTGCAGTGGGAAGGGTTTGAAGATCATGAACTTGGGAGATGCTCAGGCTAGAGATGGCGTGGCAGCTGTTCTCCAAGAGGATGATGATGATGCTGTTGACCCGCATCTTGAGCGCATTAGAAATGAAGCTGGTGGAGATGAGAGTGATGAAGAGGTAAGCTTTTACCTGTTTAGGACTGCCAATTAGGGTTCTTTTTTTATGGTGGTAAACAGTTTTGGCCTACTGTGCATTTTATTTAAGACTAGGAAACATTAGGATGTTTACTTTACTGGGTTAATGTCAAGTGATGGTAGTTAGTTGGGGCAGTAATTTGGCTGAAGTAGCTGTTGAGACCAAGTTGGTTAGCATGTTTCCAGGTTCTAATATTGCTCGTTGTGGTTGAGGAGATTACTAGAAAGGGTTATGTAGGAATTGTAGTGGGGGAGGCTTTTGATTCTCGGGCTCAACCAGATTGCAGTTAATTACTTGTCCTGGGCTTGTTTGTTGGGTTAAAACTATCGATGGCTTCATAGATACATACCATCATAACTGAGAATTTCAGAATGTGATTGATGATATGGAGTATGATATCAGAAAAATAGTGTGGAATATCATTAGGAATACTAGCCGTGACATGTTTGTATAGAAGATGGTTTGTGTTTGACAGTTTCGAATAAAGTCTTGAAATTGCGACTTCCACCAAAAGTTATTTGCAATTATGGGTTAATACATAGAACTAGCTGCGTGAATTCAACACCCACTTGAAGGAATAGATAGGTGATGGAAAGGGCTTGTTATGTGAATCAGACTCCCACTAATAGTTATTTGTAGTTATGGGAAAGGATGAATAGGGAAGGCATGAATAGTTTAAGGGATGGTCAATTTGTCTCGAGTGTTCTGTCATCTGAAGGAGCGATTTTGGTACTTTCCACTGGACCATCAGCAACTAGTAATACAATCATATCAGATATTTATTGTTTATTCATGACACGTTGTACTTTTGGATGGTTGTGTTTGGTGGTTAATTTACAATACTTGTGCCTCTGAAGTTCTAGTGTTGCAAACTGGTTAAATGGCCTTTTACTTGGATTTTGGAAGTTTTGGAAAATCTTTACATCAAAAATTTTACATGATTGCCCAATACTTTGTGGTCAATAAAGAATATTGAAATGATATGAGGTATATGAGGCTCAGTACAGTCTATAAACGTATTGAGAGTCATGGGTACATGTGAATATCCATTCAAATGCAGATGTCACTTGTTGGCTTCTCAAAAAAAAAAAAAATTATTACTTAATAGATTTACCATGGATTACCTTGTATGCAACATAATTTGCGAATTATTTTGTTGTCTATTTTGTATTGCAACTTTTGCCTATAGTTTATAAGTGCCTGATAGCTGCATCCTGGCATGTATTCAACGGATAATAGGTAGTACTAATGCTGAAGCTAACAAATTTATTCTGAATTTGCAGCATATATGCATATCATTGTGTTTGAATGAACTTATGTGCGTATATCTTTATATTTGCCTTTTGATGTTCACGTTCATGTCCAGATCCATATAATTTGGTTGTGTTGTTGTAGGATTCAGATTTTGTTGCTGACAAGGATGATGGGGGTTCTCCAACTGATGATTCAGGTGGGGATGACTCTGACGGTAGTGCAAGTGGAGGTGAAAAAGAGGTCAGCAATTTTTTTTAAAAACCATTGAGTTGAAAATATGCTTTGCATTCTATATTGTAGCTCACTGAGCTTCCATTTTCAGAAGCCTGGAAAAAAGGAGGCCAAAAAGGACCCTTCGGCTTCCAAGGCACCTGCCAAGAAGAAATCTAGAGAAGGGGCTGATGATGGTTCAAAGAAGAAAAAGCAGAAAAAGAAGAAGGATCCAAATGCGCCAAAGAGGGCAATATCTGGTTTCATGTTCTTCTCTAAGATGGAAAGAGAGGTTATTTACTCAAGAAACCTCCCCCTCCCCCTCCCCAACTGTTGTAGGATTATTTTGATAGTTTGCTTACCTGTATTTTCTCATTGCAGAACATAAAGAAAAGTAATCCTGGAATTTCTTTCACTGAGTTAGGGCGAGTACTTGGAGACAAGTGGAATAAAATGTCGGGTATGTGGCTTTTTAAAATTTTAATTGGATATCCATCAAAGATTCCTATGTTACCGTAAGCTAAGAAGCACTTGTATTTTATCTGAACCTTGATTAATGTACTTGCAGCGGAAGAGAAAGAACCATACGAATCAAAGGCTCGGGATGACAAAAAACGATACAAGGAAGAAATCAGTGGATATAAGAATCCACAGCCAATGAATATAGACTCTGGGAATGAATCTGACAGTGCTTAGATGATCGGATCAAATTCTTGTTCTATTTGGATGCAACTTTATGGGTGAATGGCATATTTACATGTACTAGGTTGTTGTACCGTTCTGTATTATTAGCGTAACGTAGCCTAGTTCAGTTCAGTATTAGGCTGAGGAATCTCAAATGTTGAGCAAGTAGAGGTGCTAGTTATGGCTTCTATGTATGCTTTCTTTTTTGAAGCAACTGAAAGAGAGATTGAACAGCCTAACTTGGCTGGCTATAAGCTGACACAACCTGGTAAATATTTAGAATCACTTCACATTGAGTAGATTCTTTTTCTTTCCTTTGTGTTTCTCCACTTGTAGCTGCAACTCATTATTAAAAGAAAAAAAAGAAAGAATGAAAGAAAGAAAGGAAACTGTAGACAAGGAAGAAGAAAATGTCACAATTGCCAAAGTGGCCCATTCCCAATTCCCATTAACTAACTTTTGGTGTTGCATTTCAACTTCTATCCTTCCCGACAGAACCATCAACCATTGAGGACCTTCCAACGCTCTTTGAGTAAAAATAAACAAATTGTTCTCCATGTAGAAATAAAGCAATTGGCACTGAATTCTGTCCCAAGGATTCCCCAGTTTTCAACATGGTGCTTCTAAGAGACCCCATATCTGGTTCAGATGAGTCGATGTTTTGAAGAAGCTCCAAAGCTTCTCTTCTTTCCACAAAATTCATTCAAAGTTGTCTATCAATGATGGTGTCTATCGAGATACTACTAAGTGAAAGATGTAACATAAGCCTTTAAGTAGGAAAAACCAAAGACTGCCTTTGTAGAAGTTCATCAAAATAAATTATCCATGTACTTTCTTAAATCATTGAGTGCGGCCAAGGATATAAACGCTCCTTGGTAAAGCATATACTATTGAAATATGTTTAATGTGATTAGCATGCATTGTTCATGAGCTCGAGCTGTTTATTTGCATATGAAATTTGAGCGAGTTTGAGCTCCTTTGCTCACTACATGACCTTGAGCATTGCATTTATGCAATTTTATTTTTGGTTGCATCATTTTCAATAGAAATTTTTTATAACCAAATAACTACTTGTGTCATAAGTTTTTTTTAATCTTTCCACCTTGCTAAGAAAAATGTATATTTAAATTTTTCTCCCCAAGGAGATCAAATTAGTATCCACTAAAGAATATGGGTACAAATAAGAGTGACACTCTCTCTTTTTAACACATTTAATTCCTAGTTGTTGAAAGAAACTTGATCTTTCAACACCTAGGAATTAAACATCATTGTTTTTAATTAAAAATCAAAATAATCGTGATTTTTAAGAAATTTCATTTAGGAAGGCTAAATCATCTACGCCCAAAGAAACTGAAATGATCAAAAGTTTAAACTTTGAGGCCTTAACTATGACCTCTATCGGCCAAATTGGTATTTGCGTAACCTTTTGAGATCTAATGGAAAGTATTTTGGAAATAAGCTTTATTTCATTATTTAACCTAAAAATATTTTGGCCCTGAATTTAGATTACACAATATTATATAACTCACATCCAAAAGCAAATGCATGAGGCAATATACAACAAAAAGAACGAAGAGAGTAGATTGGCACCAACTCATTTCATGTCTTCCCAAAGGTTAAGAGATTCAAATTCTTGGTAGAACCTTTGAAGATTCTGAGTTTGATTCAAAGGCTTTGATGATGATGTGAAGATATTCTATTTATTTTGAGTTTGTTTTTGCAAACAACAATATATCATCACCAAAGTGTAAATGAGATATATATGAAATATTCCCAATAATATCAGATAAATTCAGCTAATGAGATCATATCATGTTTTCGTTCTTTGTTTTTTGCAATGGAATATGTATAGCATTTCACTTCTTAAATGATTCTCTAAACAGAAATTAATCAAAGCTAGATTGTAGAATATAAAGAAGTTTATTTGTTGATATTGATTTGCTGATATATGTTGGGAGCTTAATACTTTTAGTACTATTTATTTCTATTAACTCTTTCTTGTCATGAGCTTCATGTTTCTACGTTACATTGATATTTGAGATAGAAACAAACTGATATCCAAAAAGGACAGCCATAACTTTTATTAGGAAAATGAAAGAAAGGACAAAGAACAAAGACAAATAAAATGAAAATAGATCAATAATAATAAATAAAAAAAATATTTTAATAAAGGGAAATGAAATTGTCTCTTATAACCAAAGCAAAGTGAATGAATAGTACAAGCAACTGATAGAAATGACAAACAACAATAACAAATCGTCTAAATAATTTAAAAAAATGAATGGAAGTTTCTTTCTTCAGGCCTTCTTCCAGTTGCATTGTTCATAACCTTCTTCCCTTTGCAGCTGATTGGTTTTCTGAAAGATTCCATTTTTGCTGTTTTCTCATCCTCTACGTTTCTCTTATTCTTCGCCATGATTTTGTGTTTTTTTTGGTTGTAAAATAGTGAATTAAATTAAAGTTTGAAAATAAAAATAAAATTTGGTTTTGTTGTTGGTCTGTTCTGTTCTGTTTAGCATGGGCGACCAACATAACAGTTGAGTGAGCCAGAGAAGCGAGTCAGCCTTCTAACAAAAGTGCCAGGCTTAGACTTTATCATGTCGAACCTGCTGTATGGTCTTCGTTTGCTTGGATTCCCGGACTGAATGAAGTAAGCTCCATTCATCATCAAATCCCCTTCCGATCTCCATGTCCATGTTCTCCATACACTCTCTGGTGCATAGTTTCTATTTGTGATCTGCATGTATACAAACATTATTCGTTAATGAATTTCATTTTGTTAGGGTATCAGAGCCTACTAAACTGTTTTGGTTTTTTTTTTCACCTGTCGTGCAGCAGGGTTGGGTGGGGCAATGAAACGGTTTCCTTGACTGATAATGGTGGGATGTTGACTGCCACCAATGGCGTACATGAGCCAGTGAGTGTAATCATTGTTGACGACATGGAAGAAACCCCATCTGCATCTTGGCATTCTCTGCACTAATCCCTTTCCAAAATGGTTGAATGCGACGGTCACTTGCATGATCGAGTCGCCTTGATATGAATCACTTGCACCAAACAGCATCACCTGTGTAATGAAATGGAGAGTATAAGTTATGTTTTTGAAAGATTAAAGAGTATGTGCTAAGTAAGTAATTTGAATCATATAGTTTACATCATTGTGATGAGTGAAATGAGAGTTTGAGATGGTGATTGCAGTAGAGCCTTGGATTGCGTCGATAAGTCCATCTTGGCAATTAGACATGGAGAGATGATCGAGCCAGATGTTGGTTGATCCAAAGATGGAGATACCGTCTCCATCACTAACTGTTCGAAGACCGACATGGTTGGCAGTGTCTCGGATCATGCCACCGCCAGTTGAGATGACATGGTGGATGCGAAGGCCATGGATGATTACATTCCGAGCGAATTGAATGCTAAGACCAGCACCATAGGCAATGTGAACATTGGCACCACGAGCATCAATTGTCTTGTGGCTAGTAATCATCAGCTCCTTGGACAGCCTAATAATCATGCTACGCGCAAAAATGATCCATAGTGGTTTCTTTTGAAGAGCGCCATATCGAAGGGTTCCAGGCTTAGGATTAATAACATCGTTATCTGATGGATCAGTCACAACGTAGATACGTCCCTTTTTGCCACCAGTGGTTTTTCTGCCGAAACCAAGCACACATTTGGCAAGCTTCTTACGGTTCTTGGCCCAATTTGGGTCACAACGCCAGCAACGATCAATTGGATTTGTAGCCAAGCAGGGCCCGTTGTATTTCGCTAGGCTCCTCCTGGTGCTATTGCTTCCCTCTATCCCCTCCAAAGCTCTACATACAAAACAAAACAGAACAAAACGTTAATGTCAATATCAATATTTCTTAAGAATACCATCCAAATGAGTAGTCAGAAGTGAAGTAGAAAGATTATATATTATAAACATACAGATGAACATGTTGATTGAAATGGTCAGTGACATTCATGGGGTCAGGGTGGAAAGCTTCAAGAGAAGCTTGTTTAGCTTCTTCAGACTTTTGGAGCAAAAAATCATCAAACTCAGCAATACCAGCTCTAAGAGTTGGCATAAGAACAGCCATTGAAACCAAAACCATCACAACTTTAATTTTACAACCTGTCATCATTCTTCTTTTTCTGGACGAAGACCCAATAAAAAAATCAAACAAAAAAGGACCTTTCTTATTTTATATATAAAAAAGAAAAACTCTTTTTTTTTGTTAAGGTTCTTACTGAAAAGCAAGCTTTTTGGGCTGGTCAAGGTCTAAGAAAGAACCCCAAATAGGTAAAAAAAGACCTACTTTATTCAAGACCTTGCCAGACCAAAATTAAAATGAACCAAACCTTTGTTTTTTTTTCCTTTTTTTTTCCTTTTTCTCTTGCTCTTATTGCTTGCCCTTTTCAACTCCCTCATCAATCCATTATTTATAGTCTCATATTCTCCCTATTTTTGGGTTCCAAAATTAACAACAACCACTCATTCTCATGGCTCATTTGTGGGAAGTTTGTTACTTTTCATGGGTTCATCTTTTTTTTAGCAATACTCTGTTCGCTTCTTTCAATAGGCCTCTCCTTCCAATCTTGACATTTTCTTTTAATCCTATCTATTTTAATTTCCTTTTTCCCCCTCTTGATACAACTTTTCTTTAGGCTCTAATTTATTAATTTGTTATGTACAAAGGAATCTTATAACTTAGATATAAATGATGAAAAATTTGATGTTAGAAAACATTTTTATGTGTGGATAACATAATTAAATTACTATGTATATAATATGGTAGGGTAGTGGATAACGGATTCATTATAACTTGTTTTTCATCTTTGCCTATTTCATTAAACAATCTTTTCCCTCACCTTTTGAGTCGATTATTGAGTTAATATTTCTTTTATTTTCTTCCTTCTTTCAACATATATTATTTGTTGCAAATTGAAACTTTCTATATCAAGATCAATGTATGGTCTTTGCATTTTCTTTTAGATCCAAAATAGTTCTATTTACTTATTTATTATTTTTTAAATTACTTTTTTTTTGTCTCAATAGGTTATAGATAAAATTTATATATTTAATAAATATATTCAACTATTTTATTATTTATAATAAATTTTCACAATTATGAATAGTATATGAGTGTTCACGTAAGAATTTAAGATAATCAATTAAAACCATATTTAGATATCTTTTCATCAATGACTTAATTTCATATAATATAACTAAATTGATTCCACGCATGTTAGTAATAATGTTAAAAAATAAAAATTAATTTTTATTATCCTTACATGAAATTCATTTTTATTAAAAGAAAAGGAAAGAAAAACTCTTGATCTTTAAAATTCTCTTATATTTATTTAAAAAATTCTTTTTCTTTATTTATATGGAAATGTTTCAATTGACCTTAAAAAATCTACCATAAGTGGATGCCTCAATCAGAAATAAGTACCGAAGTCCCACAATGGCATCCGACTTTATAAGAAGATTAATTCCCGACTTAGAAGCTCTATTTTTTAAAGTTAACACTAATTTCATTCCTTAAAAATTAATTTTTATATAAATCATAGCAATAATATTAAAAGGGTTAAAAACAAATTGAGGAATTATAGAAAAGTAAGAAAATATTTATGCTTCGTGACAAAATTAAATGTGATAAATTCTTTTTGTCGTGAATTGTAAATAGCTTGTTTTATTATTATTATTATTCTTAAAAGTATCCTAAAATACGGTCTATAATGTCAAAAGTATAATAATGAATGTCAAAAGTATAATAATGAAGTTTAAGTATAGTAACTTTGCATCTAAAAAACAAATATGATAAATTTAAAAAAAAGTATAATTAACTCAATAAATTACCAAAGAATCAGCTAAAAAGAATACGATTCCTTAGGTTGATTTGAAAAGAACAATAGTAGCCGTAAAAATGGATCAGTTTGCATTATATATATATTGATTTAAGTTTTGAACTTTTTAATTAGTTTTCTTCTCTCAACTACACAATGTGTTAAATTCCATCCCAAATTCATGTTTTTTTAAACCAATTATGACCTATAGTTTTCAAGTCATAATTAAAAGAAAAGAATCACATGATCGATTAAGATCATATATCGCACATACATCAAAATAAATTTTCACTTTTTTTTTGTCAACAAGTTAAAAGCAGCACACATGTGTGACTAAAAAGATAAAGCTAAGCTAAACCAAACTTAGCTAAGTACACACCAATTATTATTTGTCCTATTATTTATTTAATTATGAAAAGAATATCTATAGATTTTTATCAAATCAAATATAATATAAACCCATGAAAATCGAACTTTATGAGAAAGTCAAGACTCATTCTTACCTTTCCATTCAAGTTGTTAATTTAATCCATTCATGTCTTCCACTAAGACAAAATTATTTAACCAAAGCTTATACTTATTTTTGTTACGGCTTATTTAATATAATAATACAAATATATTGAATTCTTTTTTTTAATCGTCAAGTGTTTATATTTATATATGTGTGCTTGGTCTAAAAGTTTTAAATTAAACATAATTTTTTTAGTCCTATATTTATAAAAACAAACACTCCTTTAAAATTTGAAACAAATAGTTTTGAGGAGGATATACCTTTTTTAGAAATTAATTCTCTAATTTAAAATGTCGGTGTAACTATTTAAAATAAAAGTGTAAAGTTATTTGATAAATTGTTTATCCTTACCTTTAAGAACTTAAAATCTAACTTAAAATCTCAAAACATACGTCTATTATTATAAACACTATATTTTAGTAATTTTTATATAAATTCGATAATGCATAACCTTTTTTTTTTTCTTTTTTCTCTTAATTAAATAAAAGTGATTTGCTCTTTGATTTGTGAAAACTTGAGATTGTATGAACTATGAAGGAGGAGGACTTTTGCACATATTTTCAAAACAAAATCACTTTATTTTTTTTGTTCCCTTTTTAATATTAAAATGAAAAGAAAACAATATATCTTTAGTTGAGTTTCAAAAGAAATAATTTTTTTTTTTAAGATCTTGTTTTGAGTGGAAACAAGCTGCAGACAGCAACATATAAACCCTTCCAAGACAGATACCAAACAGTGTTTCATAAACCACTGGGCAAAGTCACAATCAAAAGATATTCTATGTCACAACATTTTTATAACATAAAGAATTTTGAGATTATACATATTCCTTATAAACAGAGTTAATGTGGAGAATATAATTAATTTGAACAACTATTTGGCCACTAGGGAAAGAAAGAAATTCTACATCACACACACTAGAAGAAGAGATAGATTGTACACTTCCCATGAAATGGTCTTGACTTTTCTAATGAGTTGGCAATTTCTATTATCAAAAATGAATCATCTCTGATTTAATATAAATAAATAAAAAAGGATCTAATTCTAATGAATGAAATAAATTTAAAAAAAGAAAAAAAAAGGGATCAAATTCCATTTTCTTGAGCTACTTTTCAGACTCTACAAGGTTTCGGCATTATTCTTCTAAAAAGCAGGAAGGTGATGATGATGTCATCAATGGCTTCTCATATCTTTCATCAATAATGGCTTCTTGTAATTTTTCAGCTCTTTATAGTAAAGAAAACTATAGAGACTTTAGGTTCTGTATAGCAAAAATTTTGCATTGTCTCAAAAGGAAATTCCTTCTCTCATGACAATTATTCTCATACTTTTGACCATATCTAGGAAAAATTCCATCTTACAACCAACTGCATTGAACTCTGCCACTATTTTTGCCATTACTTCACTTGCAATTCAGTTCTTTATTCCTTCTTCCACTGTTGCAAGATAACCAAAAAAGAAAAGGAATTATCAAAAGCCTAAACACTTGCTGCTTCAGTTTAGATTATTGATATTGTAAATGTCACATTTAAGGTATTATTGATATTGTAAATGACACATTATTAATGTTTTTTAACCGTTTTTTAATAAAGGTTAGTAAATGATTAATGTTGATTGGATTTGTAAGTCACGAAACAACCAATTATAACACATTTTTACACTTTCTTTTACGTAGATTCAAGGTCACAAAAATGGCTTTGACACATTTTTAGAGTCTCTGTGTGTTTCTTGAGTAAGGAAATGACAAATCTAAGCATATAGAGTTCAAATGAAAAATACACAAAACAGATTGAACTGCAGGAAATGGAGGGGGGAATAATGGAAATCCCTTTTTAATGTTGTTTCAAAATGAAGTAAAAGACTAAAGCATGAAGTTATAGAGTTTATCATGTCAGCCTAAGCTAGCTAGTTAGATCTCCTTTATTTAAAGAACTGATAAATGTAAATTAAAGCATATGAGCACGAGAATCCTGAAATGTGGAATCTACTTTCAGCTTACAGTGACAATAATACCCCCACTTTCCTAACTTAATCACTTCCTGCAATTACATACTATTTATCATAATACTTATAATCAAATATCTAATCATCACACAAAAAGGTGATTCATAAAATCTATAACAAAATGGCTAGTTCTTAATCTTAATTATTAAAAAAAAGATCATATAGCATATCCAGTTTAATTATCAGTTAATAAATTCCTCTCCTATTATAAGATCTCTACATATACTTATTAATATCTTCTATAAATAAGGGAGGTGAAGGTCATTCTGGGCAATATTGGAATCAAGAAAAGCAGAGGAAAGTGCTTTATTAACAAGGAATTTCTATAGAGAATACGAAAAATTTTCAATCCTTCTTCTGCTGGTCACCATGATTTCTTTGTCTGATGTTTATCATGTTGTGGCAGCCACAGTCCCTCTGTATGTAGCCATGATGTTAGCTTACATATCTGTAAAATGGTGGAAGTTCTTCACAGCTGAGCAATGTTCTGGAATAAACAAGTTTGTGGCAAAATTTTCAATCCCGCTGTTATCTTTTCAAGTCATTTCCGAGAACAATCTCTACAAAATGAACCGCCAGTTGATATTGGCTGACTTTCTTCAGAAAATATTAGCTATTATTCTGTTGGGAGCAGTCACTAAAATCACCTCTCGTGGAGGCTTGAATTGGATTATCACTGGTCTGTCTCTGTCAACCATGCCAAATACTCTAATTCTAGGATTGCCGGTATTGAAGGCCATGTATGGAAGTGAAGCAGATGTGCTTCTTGCCCAGATAGTTGTCTTGCAGAGCATTCTTTGGTATAACATATTACTGTTTCTCTTTGAGTTCACTACCACCAAAGCAGCTTCCTTAGCTCCAGCATCAGAAGCAACAGGTAGGCATTGAAATTTGCTTTTAAAAAATAGTAACAAAGAGAATGAAATCACCTCAACTCAACTTTATAAGTCATTTATGTGTTTGTTTAGGACTTCCCGAAACAAAAATGGTCATATTCATACCAATGCCATGAACTTCAGTAACCATCCCAGTTTAAGTTTTCATGTATTACATTAGGACTTCCCTCAACTGAAATGGCCGTTTTCATGCTATCAACTTTAACAACATTCCTTCATCCTTGTAAAACCAGAATGGAAACTTGCAAAATTTTCTATTGATTGCCTTTTTCCCTGTTTCCTAGATTTTTATTCTCTTTCTACATCCATAGGTCGTGAGTGCTATACTTAGGTAACTGTATTTAGGAGAAAGAATACTCAACATAGTTGTTGGAATGCCTTGAAGCTCTTCGGTTCATGTGTTGAGGATATGTATTTATTTATGAGTTATTTACGATAATCTTAAGGTCTAGAGAAGTGGAATATATAAACTTTCTAACCTAGAACATTCTTTTTAATAATATTATTCTTCCTCTGCTCCGTGAACGTATCTAACATAATGTTAGTGAACCATGTATATCTTTATGTTGATCTCGATACGTTTATTGTATTGCTTAATTATTGATTTTGTAACAATAGTCTCACATGAATTCATATAGCAAAAATGTGTAAACTAACTTTCTTCGATTCATTTATCCTAGTTATCGTGTTTGTCCTTTTGAAAAGCAGAAATTGAAATAACTCATGAAGGACGACCGAAAGAAGAGATTGAGGAGGCAAGAGATAGAAATGGAAGGAGTTTCAGAACCAAGTCCATTCTCTTAACAGTTGCGAGGAAGCTCATCATCAACCCCAATACTCATGCAACTATATTGGGACTCATTTGGGCGAGCATAAGATTCAGGTAAGTTAGAGATGATAGCTTTCACTTTAAAAAAGCTATTGATGTAATGGGATCATGGAACTAACATTCTGTCAGGTGGGGAGTAAAACTGCCAGAAGTTATTGACAGATCAATATCAATTCTATCAACTGGAGGCCTTGGTATGGCTATGTTCAGCTTAGGTCTTTTCATGGGTTCAAGGACTAGCATTATAGCATGTGGTACAAAGATGACACTGGTGGCCATGGGAATGAAATTCTTAGTGGGGCCTGCACTTATGGCAGCATGCTCACTTGCTCTAGGACTTAGGGGCAAATTGCTCAGAGTGGCAATTGTGCAGGTTTGTTGTAATTTGTCTTACTAACAAGTCCACATCCAGGAATTGGGAATTCTGTTTAACGTGCTTGTTTCTTGATCTTTCTTCTTCTTCTTCTTCTTCATTGGCACAGGCAGCACTTCCTCAAGGAATTGTTCCATTTGTCTTTTCCAAAGAGTATAACATACATCCAGACGTTTTAAGCACAGGGTAACTATTGTAATTTTCATCTCTTATGTCAATTTTTAAACAAGATATTGATCCTCTCTTGTATTTAAATGTGCTTAGATCACCAACTTTATGCTCCTTATATAAACTATATATAAAAGGTTGAAGTAATACTAATGTTAATACTTAGCTCAGTGGTAAAATTGTCATCTAGCCCCCTCTGGACCCCATTCCTTCATTTTTTTCTATATTATTTCTAGTGAACTATAAATCCTCCATCAACAAAATTTCTAGATCTACTGTCTGCTCAGTTGATAGAACTTTGCTTTCGAGCAGTTTAAGTAGAAGCATTATAGTTACATCGCTAAAGTACATACTGAAATGGGGTTTTCTTTTGGTTACAGGGTACTTTTGGGGTTGCTCATTGCACTGCCAGTAGCACTGGCCTATTACTACTTGCTGTCATTGTAAAGCATCAATGCAGCCAATGCCACCAAAGGATAACAAGAAATTTAGGACATTGACGCTAAACATCAGCAAAAGACCACATGAAAATATGAAGTAAATGAGTTAAAAAAATTTTTGCCATTTTTTTTTCCCGAAATGGTATACTGCTGATGATTTTAAGAAGCATGTAAATGTTTGTGCTGAAGATATCAATGAAGAATGATGATATGCAATAAACAAAATAGAAGGAAAAATTACAATGAGTTAAATAGGAAGCAGAGTGAACAGAACTTTGCTACTAATCAGCATCCTCATGTTTGTATAGTCTTACTATCCATTGTTTGAGTCTGTAATTTCAAATATCAGCCAGAGACTTAGGAACATTCTCTCAACTTTTATAAAATGATTTTAGAGCTACTTCTGGGAGTAGAATTTTTGGAATTCCAAACAAAAATTTAAACTTAAAACTATACGACAATAATCTAAACCGTTGTGGTGACTCAAATTTTCACTGTAGTTCATTGCTACATCTTTTAAATCTCAATTTTCATCCAAAGTTCTATTAGTTGAGTATTTTTTAAATATTTATAAAAATTTGGAAGTTCTCATCAGGATTGGATAGATTGTTTGAAATAAAATGGATAGATTAATCACTGGTGAGTGCAACTTATTAGAATGAAAGTATGCAGATGTTAGCTTTTTTGGATTAATAGATTAATATCATTTCGTATTAAACCCACCACTCATGATGGATTTTAATGTGTTGGAAGTGATTAATTTCCTCACCAAAATTAAAAATTTGTTCTTCCTGAAATTGTAACAGAGGATACTATTTTGTTGAAAATACGTATTGCCATATATTTAGCTTTTAGCATCTTAGATATCCTCTTAAGTTTATTCGTTGATTGAAAATGATGCTTTAAAAGCCTGTCAACATTTTTAGATATCATCTGTTGATATCATACTAGTTTTAAATAAAAAATTGTAACATTAGAGCAAGTCTCTAGGTTTATTCCCTTGTTATCACATATTCAATATGGTATTTTGCCACAAATGTATGACTCTCACATTGTGAATGATTTACAAAGATTTGAACGAAAATTGTTACTTTATTCCCACTCGTTTTATTTGATTTCTAATTTCTCTAAGGATTTCATTTGCGTCTATTAAAACCTCTTACTCAAAATAAACAAACAAATAAAAATTGTAAGGTTAGAACAAGTGTCTATCACATATCCTTTTTTATAGAGAAATAAAATGAAAAGGCAGAATATAATTTGTGTGATTTTCCAGAAACTAACAAAAATGTTACCAAAAGTATAAATATAATTCGAATTTATAACCAAATATTTTAGACGATTTTTTATTTTTAATAACACATATTTAAGATATATATATATTTTAAGACTCAACGGTCGTAAATGCTATTGGATGCCTTTTATTCTCTGATCCAACGGTCAGAAAATAACGTAAAGGGAAAAAGAAAGAAAGAAAAAAAAAAGAAAAAGAAAGGAAAAAATGGGGGCCGAAGTTAGGGTTTGAAAGGTGTATATGAAAGCCACCGAGTCGTCCACTCATTTCCAGCTGCTTTGGGGAAGAGGACTATCGTTTCCCTTTCAGAATTTCCATTTCATTTCATTCTTCTCTTGAATCTTTCATTTTTCATTACAAAAATCATGGGAAAGGGTCCTGGTCTCTACTCTGATATCGGCAAGAGAGCTAGAGGTTATTCATTTATTCTTTCAGTTCCCCCCCCTTGTAATATGGTCTTGAATCTTCTTCTCTGTTTTTTTTTGTTGGTTTTTTTCTTTAATCTTTTTTTATTTTGCTTTTTTCCTTGCCAGATCTTCTTTACAAAGACTACCAGAGCGACCACAAGTTCACCATCACCACCTACTCCCCCACTGGAGTTGTGAGTTCCTCTTGACACTCTCTTTACTTTCTAGATCTGTTTTGGGGTCCTACTTTCATCGGGGGGGATATAATTTACACTGGTGAATGAATCGTAAAGAACACAAAAGAAAGAAAGAAAAAACAAGTGCAAATAAGCTTCTTTATGAATTTTTTACTTTCTTTTTATTGTTTAACGGATTGCAATTATTATTTTCCTTTTTTTTGTTCATTGATTATGAACGGAGCCTGCTCTTACATGTTTCTGATTTGGATTGGGTTTTTGTTTTTTGGAGTTAATGATTATAGGGTTTTTTTTTCCTTTTATTTCAATGGTCATTGACAAATGCACTGGCATTATCACTCGACACTCAGTTTATGAAGTATATTTGTTTCCTTTTCAACTCAATATGCTCCATGTAGTAGAAATTCTTACTGTCCTAATGTCTGGGTCGTGTTAAAGACTCCAGGATGAATGGTGTGGTTATTTTGCATTTTAATATTTTATCATATTGCATGCACTGGTTATTATCGATAGTGATTCACGATTCTTTTGCACCGAATGTGTGTGTAATCTAAACCAGTGCATGTTCAATATCAGCCTTGTGGTTGCTTACTGCGGATGCTATGTATTTTGTAAGAAACATATATAATGCTTATCCTCTATTATTACATGCTTTTGCTTATTATTTATTTATATTTTCTATCTCCAGGCTATTACATCTTCAGGAACGAAGAAGGGTGACCTGTTTCTTGCTGATGTTAATACTCAGCTGAAGAACAAAAATATCACAACCGATATCAAAGTCGACACAAGCTCCAATGTAACCCATTTTTCTTGTTCTTTCTGCTTTATCATATCCCTCTGCTTTAGATTTAAGTATCGTACTTGCCTTCTCTTTGTCCCTCTTTCTCCATTACTTGTTGCATGGATTTTCTAAATTTATTTATATTCCTTTTAATTCCCATAGATATTTTCCATTAGCAGGTCAGAAACTTAAAAGCTTTAGTTGGTGTAGTATCATTGTTGTTTCAACTTGTCTAGTTAATTCCTTTGTACTTTTGTGGAGCTGAGTGAGTGTTTATCAGGCGTCTTTATTGTAAAGCTAAATTCCATTGTCCAGTTAGTCTCTTTGTACTTTTGTGGAGCTGAATAGAAAATCACCACTTCGTATTGGTTCGTTTTGATATGAAAAGCAGCAAGCCTGCCTGTCACCGTAGCTCATGATCATTTGACAATCTGAGTAAAGCTATGATGGTTCTCTATTTTGTTTGAGGCAGTTATTTTCTGGATATATAATGATTTGTTTTTTGAGACTGTAATCTATGGGGCTTCTGTTGTTTCTCCCATCCCCATCCATGCACGCACAAATTGATGAAACTTTAAATTTTAAATTAAGGATAGGTTGTGGAAGTTGCACGTTTTTTGAGACTTGTATTTGGTGGGGAAGTTGTACGTTCCTTCTTATTCTTTTTATCATATTTCTTATTCAATTGTTGTGACTTCTGTTCTGTAATTTTGTAGCTTGTGACAACCATCACTGTGGATGAACCTGCTCCTGGATTGAAGGCAATTTTTAGTTTCAAAGTCCCGGATCAAAGGTCTGGTAAGGTGAGTGATGGAACAATGTGTTTTCAGTCTCAGTATATTGTGTTCTTTTATTTTTACTTTTTATGGAGCTGTGCATTTTCTTTTTACTTTTTGTGCTGACCATCAGGTTACAATAGTTATAAAACAGGTAGATATATAATCAGCCTAATTGATTTCTGTTTTTGTCAAGTAGGTGGAACTGCAATATCTCCATGATTATGCAGGAATCAGCACGAGTATTGGGTTGACAGCCAATCCTATTGTCAACTTTTCTGGTGTTGTTGGATCTAATCTTCTTGCCCTTGGTACCGATCTTTCATTTGATACCAAAACTGGAAACTTCACCAAAGTCAATACTGGACTGAGCTTTGCCAACGCTGACCTAATTGCATCTCTGACCTTGTGAGTTTTCTATTTAGTCAGACTCTTCATTTACGCCTATAGTGTGCTGCTTTTGTTCCTTTTTTGGTACTTATTAAGGCGAATAATTAATGTTCAGGAATGACAAGGGTGATACGTTGAGTGCATCCTACTACCATACAGTGAACCCTTTGACAAGCACCGCTGTTGGTGCTGAGGTTGCTCATAGCTTTTCCTCCAACGAGAACACCATCACGGTTGGTACCCAACATGCACTTGATCCACTGACCTCAGTGAAGGCTCGGGTGAACAATTTTGGAAAGGCAAGTGCTCTTATCCAGCATGAGTGGCGTCCAAAATCATTCTTCACTGTATCTGGTGAGGTAGACACGAAAGCAATTGAGAAGAGCGCAAAAGTTGGGCTAGCTTTGGTCCTGAAGCCATGATAGGAAATTTTAGTCGCTAGTTTGCTATGGCTGGAAGAAGTAAGGGTAGGGCTTCTGGTACATAGCCGGACTTGTTTGTTCAGACTTTGAGATGATGTGTTGATGTCACTCTTGCCAGTTGTTTTGGGTTGTCGAAATAAATGTTAACGTTGATGGTGTCATTAAACAGACCACTTTGGTTGGTGTACCCTCCCCTTTTTTTGCACTCTGATCAGTCCCTTTCCAAACTGAGGCCAATGAAAACTTATTGAGAAGATTTACCATTGAGATATTGTTTCTATTTTCTTTTTCGTTTTTCTTCTTTCCCACCCCCACCCCTCAAAGAGAAAAAAAAAAAAAAGGAAAAAGGATAATCTTCAGCCCCAATTATACTGTTTTGGTGATAATAATGTATATTTGATCGTTTGAGGGCTTTTTTTAGTGCAGGTTGGAAACTCACGACAGAAAATTGTCCAAAAGAACAAAAAACTCAAACTTTTATCGAAGACTTATTTTTTAACATGCTTATTTTACCCTTTGAGATGTGAAATATCGACTTTCCCCCTTTTTAATGATCACTGCATTTATTCTCTGTTTCTTCTTAGTTCTCAAAAGGTCAAATACCATAAATGGTCTAAGTTTATGTGAGGTTATTTAAAGATACGTATAGTTTTAACATTTTTTCAATTTTATGAACATGGTTGATGAACAAAAGACTAAGGTTAGAGTTTCGATTTTACTTTTTCAGATAGATTTTCAAATAAATTCAAAGTGATCATATTGTTATGATATTCTTAGTGACTGTATTTTGTGTTTTGGAAAAGTGATTATCTATTCTTTGAGCGTGTCTTTAGTATGTAATGGATTTTTAGTGGAACATGCTTTTGTCAAGAATGTATATCACATTAAGATACACAACTCACTTAGATTTGCCATTTTAGAAATGAGAATGATCTAAGGCATAAGGTTGAGAGAGTTGGTGTGGTTTTCTTTATCATGTTTAGTTCAAGCCTAATAAGCGTGGCCATAGTGTCACTTTGCATCCTCCAAAGCTAATTAACTTAGATATTTGGTTTGAGATTTTTATATCTTGTTCTAATTGGACGAGTACTTATGCTGTGGAGAATCAATGAAGTTTTTTTTCTTGAGTTGCATGGGTGTTTGTTTCTTCATATTTGTCTTTTTTAGTGTTTTGTTTGTGCTTTATTTTAGAATTTGAGGCATGCTCTTTTTAGCAATTCATTACATTAAATTTTTTTAAGCCATTTATTTCAAATTTAGAGTTTAATTTGATATAATTGTTTGTTTTTTAGATTTAAAATATTAGGAGGTTGAGTATAATTTATATTTTTGTAAGAATATTCTCAAAGTATCTAACTAGTTGTTGAGCAAAAATGCTATTATGATAAAAGCCATGGTCTGCTTAGTTATCACATCCATTTTTCTGGCGCTGCAGAGGGATACGAAATGGAAAGTTTTCTTTCAGTTTGCTCGGCCCCTCCTCGGCCACCGCCGAAGCTGCCTCATCGAAGCCGTCGTCGGTTCAGTCTTTTCACTCCTCAGCCTGATGGCAACTCTTTTTCAATTCCCTCCAGGAAACTTCCAAGCTCGTAAGCATCTATTTTTACTCTTTTCTTCCAATTCTCACTGAGTTGATGGAGCGCCATTTTCCTGGGGTTCCTGTTTTCAATTATATTGCCGATCTTATCTTTCTTCTCACTTCCTTCAATTTATTGGATTGTGGGCGAGTAGATGGTGATTCATTTCTCTGCAACTTAGCATGGCTCATGGAGCCAGTCTTCAATGTCATGGCTGAAGAATACACCGATGTTGAGTTCACTGGAATCAATTACGACGACTTGGTTAGATTACAATTAGTTTAGATTACCTAGTCTAAATTATTTCGAAAAGTAAATAGTAAACATAATAATAAATAATAAAAACTGGTTAATGTAAAATAGTAAAATCGGTAACAAATTTGTTATTTTTAAGTATCGTTGATTAGAGCTAATTAGAATAGAAAATACTATAACTATTATAATACTAAATAGTCCTTACCTCCAAACAACTCCTTATTATCTATCTCTCTACTTATATTAACAAAAACATCAAATATAATAATTGAACTAAGGTTAACCTTTGTGTGAGGTTATTCTACTTCAAAAGTAGAGATGTTTTAATATTTTACTCAATTTTATAAACATGGCTGGTTGTCATAGAAGTAAACAAAATCTATATTCACATAACAAAAGGTGAACAATCTCCCACCTAACCTCAAGGTTAGAGATTGAATTCTACTTCTAATTAATTTAATATTACAAAGATACAAATACTAAAGAAATGGAATCATGTTAGATGGTGGTTTATGATATTCATATTCTCAATGACTATATTTTGTGCACTTGAAGAGTTGATACTAGGGATTATCTATTCTTGGAGTGTGCCTTAAGTAGGAAGGAGTTCCATTTGATATCGGGATTTACCATTTTAGAAAAAGGAATAATATGAGGTAGAAGGTTTAGAGATTTGTTTGGTGTGCTATTCCTTACCTTGTTTAGTGTGAGCACAATGAGCATGTCCATGGTTACTTTGTGTTCTCCATAGGTAATTAGCCTACATAATATTGGGTTTCTATATATATTCTAAGTGGATGATTGCTTCTTTTCTAAAGAATCATTGAGACTTTTTTTCTTAAGTTATGCATGTTTTTATTTTTTTTTGTTCGTTTATTTTTATTTTCATGTCTTTATTTATTCGTAGTGTTTTGTTTGTGTCTTGACCTCAGACTGTGAGATCTATCTCTCCTAAACAATCCAAACTAAAATTTAAAGGTATTTTCCTTTTAAGATTCTCATTGTTTGAAATTTAGATTTTAAATTGATATAATTTTTTTTTAATTTTGTTTATATGAAGATATAAATTAATAGTAGTTAAGAGTATAATTAATATTCGGTTGGAACAATATTCCAATTTCGCAAGATTGTATTTAGTTTATTGGGCCAAAATGGAATGATAAAAAGGCGATGGGCCCATTTGGTTATCAAAATTCTACGCCGTCACATACATTTGCGCTACTGAGGGGGGAGAGAGAAAGGGAGAAAAATGGGAGTTCTTCTATCAAGGATCGGAGCTCTTCTTTCTAATTGGTTCGGCCCCCCCACGGCCACCGCCGAAGCTGCCTCATCGGACTCATCCTCGGTTCACTCTTTTCACTCCTCAGCCAGATGGCAACTCCACTTCAATTCCCTTCAGGAAACTCCCAAGCTCGTAAGCCTCTATTCTTTCTTTCTTTTTTTCTTTCTTTTTTTTTTTACTTTTTCCAATTCCCACTCATTTGATCCAACGCCATTTTTCTAGGGTTACTGTTTCCGATTCTATTGGTGATCTGATCTTTCTTCTTTCTTCCCCTTCGTTTTGTTGGACTCTCGATGAGTAGATGGTGGTTGATTTCTCCGCAACTTGGTGTGGACCCTGTAGGCTCATGGAGCCAGCCTTCAACGCCATGGCTAGCAAATACACTGATGTTGAGTTTGCTAAAATCGATGTCGACGAGTTAGCTGTACGTCTCTCTCCTTCTTCCAATTTTGGATTCTCTTATTTCTGTGTGATTCGCTATTGTAGCTACTTGTACATCTTTGTGGATAATGTGTAATTTAATCTTCCCGTTGCTCAATCTTCAACTGGAGTGATTTCAAACAATACTTGGTGAGTCATCATAAGTTTAGAAGAGGAATTACGAATTGGCATATAAGAGAGCAAAAAGTTGTAATTTTTGCCAATTTCTTAGAAAGTTGAAGGAGAAGTATCAATATAAGGAAAAATCTCCCATCGTAGAAGATACCATTTAAGTTTAGTTTGTCATGAGCCAATATCAATATTGACTTGTGGAAATGATGTTATCGAACATGGTCATAGCTATTCTCACCCAAAGGTATCTCTAGTCTCACTTGTTGCAGTCAAAGAACAAAAAATGTTGAAACGTAGAGATTAAATTGGAACTTTTTGAACGACATGAATTAAATTTTAAAAGAACACTAGAATATTGGAAACTAAAACATATATTTAGCTGAGATTTAATTGCAAGATTGACGCGGTTATTTATGGAATCAGGATGTGGCTCAGCATTTCGGAGTACAAGCAATGCCAACATTTGTGTTCCTGAAGAGAGGGAAAGTGGTGGATACAGTGGTTGGAGCCCGTAAGGAGGAGCTGGAGAAGAAGATTGAGAAGCACAGATCGGTATCTGGTTCAACTTAGATCCAAAACCCCCCAATAATAAGTTATCTCACTCTTACTCTTCTTCATCTTTTTATGTAAACATTTGAAAATTATCTATATTCTAACTTGGTCACCGGTTTGAATTTAAATATGTCATATAGACTACAACCTTGTTCTTGTTTGAAATCAATCTATCTATCTTATCCCTTCTGTAAAGTATACCCATTATTGCCTTAATTGGTGTAATGATTTTTTTTATTGATTTCTTTTCTCCTATCCTCCATCTGCAGAGATGCTTGAAAGCACCACAATTTTGTGGTGTTTTCTTGTCAATAGCTTAGGCTTTATTAATTTCTATGATCTGGAAAATTTTGTTGTCCTATTTCTTCTGTTTCAGCCTCTTTGCTAATAAAAGCATTTTGTTGCTGTATCCTTTGTGGGAAGAAAAATTCTTTACTTGTGAGAAGTTAAAGGTTGAATCTCTCCTTCCTTCTAAAGGGGTTTTCCAAAAGTTGTTTTTCTTTTTTGTTTTATAAATGAAAAATTAAGTGAATGCATCAGTGCAATATTTTCTGAACCTATTTTCTCTGTTTCTGTTCAATATATATGGCTTTGGGTTTGTAAGTTGTCTGTTACGGTGGGGATGTCTTCATCTTTTTGCGAAGTACAAATCTTAGAAATTAATGAAAGTTTGCAGACATAGTTTCCATAAAAAGGATAAGGAACAAGACATCGCTGTGGCTTTGAAGTACATGTTTTTCGTTGATCTCGAAAATCTACTTGAATCATGTTCAGTACAGCATTTGACTTTGTTTTTGGTTTTTTGATGCTCTTGTGTTAAATTCCCTTGGAATTTTAGGTGAGATTTAAGAATAATCAATGGGTTGGGTTTGGGTTGTTTACAAATATAGCAAAACGAATTAAAATATTTACAAACATGGTAAAATTTTAACACAGATGTTGATAGATATCTACTAGTAATAGATTATGAATTGATCCTATATTTGTAAATATTTTCGATAGTTTTACCATTTAAATCATTTTAGTGATTTCTTTGAATGATTTTATTATAGTTATTTCAAATATAAAATATATATTTTTATTGTACAAATGCATTTAAAATTCAATAATAAACTTTGTAGACTATAATACCACCGTAAAGGATGGAATATTTACTTTTAATTTTCAACCGGAAAAGTTTTTCGAATCTATCCTTATGGGATTGGGAGTAGTGTTCAGTGTCTATCTACAAATAAATATTCTGCGGACATACAAATCTCATCAGAGTCCCTATTCACTAACTCTCTCAACAATGGGACACACTTTCTAATAGGCAGATGGATGAGGAACTACACCCATTTAAATCATATTCCAAATCAACAAGTTAAAGAAAAACCATCCCATGTACTAAAATATAAACAATCCTTTCAGTTTGTAAATAGTAATTTTAAATCTACTGATTCAAGTGTCACAAACTAAAAGTAAACAGACTATTCCCATTTTTGTTATATTAGCAGTTAGGTTACATAGAATAGTTATAGAAAAAAGAAGAAATTACAAACGGATACAAACGAAGGGGCATTTTTATATTACAGTTGACACAAAAATTTCAATGAAAAAGATTAAGTGGGGAATTAACAAGAGCATATATGGTAGTAATATCAGTCATACAATTTTGCAGCTTAGCTTCCACAAAAGAGATGAAATTTACTACACTCCTTCCCCTCTTTCTCTTCTCTCCATCTCTTTAATTCCATGGCTTAACACATTAATGAATCAACATTTCTAGAAAATATATTGTCATTTGATTTCTTTGCTCTAGGGACTCTCTGCCGTCTCGGAATCTAATAACCACAAAAGATTGTGTCATGAGAATAAAGAAGTAGTACACAAACAAACACGAATTTGAAAGTTTAGTCAATGGAAAAAAGTAGTACACATATTTGGTGAGATTGTTAATGAGAGAGATATAGAGATTTGTAACTATACTGACCTTCGGAAGAAGGGACGACGACAACGTGCAAGTTGGCGTTGTTGGGTGGAAGATGAAGGCGAAGGGGGAAAAGTTTTCCATTGAGAGGGTTGCGAGAGCAAACGACGATGTCATGGAGGCCAGTCTCCTCTCTCAATTTCTCCTTCAATTCTTCTACTTGACTCCCTTTGAATGTAAACTTCACTTCTTCTTGTCCATCCTTCACATCCCCTTTCTCATTTGCAACATGGTAATGGATCACCCTACCCTCTGCTTTCATGGGGGACTCATGATCTTGTGACTCGCTCGACTGCATTAGGTCCAATATTGGTCATTAGATATATATATTTCTATAAAACGAAGACCTCTAACCTCAAAACGCCTATCAAAATATAGTTGTAGGGTTCTAAAGTTTTTAATATTATATTAAATTTGTGGTGGTTTAAGATTGGTATAAGAGTTTTAAGCAAACCTCGTGTCTAGAATGATGATGATCATGGGATGGCGATGACTCTGCCTTCGAACGGTGACCAAAAAAGTGATGGGATTTTTTGGCCTCCCATGGTGGGGGCGGTGGTGGAAGAATAGGTTCTTCAGAGCGGGAGTCAATGGAGGTAAAAGTTCGAATCTCAACGATGTCAACGTCCCAAAGAACCCAATCCTGAGTGGAAGTTCTATGAGGAATATCATGAGTAATGGAGTTACGCCAAGGTGGCAAGCCGCCATTGGCCCTTAGGAATTGGCCATATCGAGTTTTGAGCCTGACTTGAAAGCCTTCTCGAACGGGCTCCCACTCGACGGAGGAATCAAGCCTTTGTGGAAGTGTCTGTAGGACCTTTTTGCCGGTCATGCCCAAAAGAAATGGGACGTTGGAGGCGGTTAGGTATTTGCCGAAGCAGCTCTTGAAGCGGAGGCCGTCGGAATGTTCGACGAACTCCACCGTCCATTTGGCGTTTTTGACTGAGCCGTTGCGGTCTTGGCATACACTTTCTTCATCTTCCTCAGCTAGAAGGTACTTGTCGTGGTGGCTCCTTAAACGAACCACTTTTGCCTTCTGGAATAGCTCCATTGCACTCTGTAAAATTTATGTTCCAATCATATATATAATTCTTAATCACATCCATTAATTACTTACGCTCATCAAGTAATGCAAGGTTTGGATATTTATCTTCAAAATTTTTAAAATAGCATATACTAATAAACTTGCATTTCCATCTCAAAACTAATTGCCAAAAAGAGAGGTGAGATTCTTTGAAATTTATGAGTTCTGGTAATTGATAAGAACAACAAAGGCATGATATTGTCCTTTTTAAGCATACATCCTTTGTGCCTTTGTGCTTTTGGCTTCACACCAAGAGGCTTCATACCAAAAGCCCTTTTAACCTATGATCATTTCCGATCCTTCCCTAGGCAAGGTGGGATTTTAATTAGGAGTTTAAACAACCCAAAACAATAGAAATCATGGAAGAAACAAACCAGAGCCAACAAGTTAACAACACAAAAATAATAATGAAAAGAAAAGAAACTCAAAATGATTTTTGGAATGAATTGAAAGACACGGATCCAGTGCATTGCAGGGTAAAAAAAAAAAAAAACAGAAGGAAACTGAGAGATCAGAGATGTAAGAAGAAAGAAAATTACCAAAAGAAAAAAGAAGATGAAGAAAGGTAAAAATTGGGGAACAATTAAGAAAAAATATATATATGCATATGGAGAAGTTTGTTTTAGGTGAAAGAAAGAAGAAAAAAACAGAAGGAGAGGAATGAAGGGGAAAATGAGAACCAAAAGGCAAATAGAACGTTAATCCGAAAAAGGAGGACCTCACCCCCACGGCCTTTGCCCTTTGCCGGATTCCGTTAATTCCAGTTTTCATCTTTTTGTGGTTCACAAAGCTTTTAACTAACTTTTTTATTTCCTTTTTTTTTTTTTCTTTTTAAAAAAAGCATTATTATCGTTCTCTCTATATGTATTTTTATATTTGTTGCTCCAATTTCAAATTTTATATTGTTTGCAATGAAATTGAGTTAATAAGTCTTAGTCTTGAATTAGTACGTTGAAGTTACTAAATTTGTGTTTGAAGTATATATAATTTCGTAGGATGAAGTTTCTTGATAAATGCTATAAAGTTTTTTGATAAATGTGAAAAATAGAGATATAGAAGGGGATGAAGTTCTTCGATCCGTGTGAAAAAGTAAAAAATAAAATAGGAAGCTACTCGATAAATATGCAAATTTAGCTTCAATAATGTTTATTGTTGAAGTTGATTTGTTTACATCAACTTAAAAATGGGTAGATCCCATGGTCTCTTAAAAAATATATTTGCATCGGCTTGTTTAAACAAGTATATATTAGCGACAAAGAAAATGTTTACAAATATGTAAGAAGTCAATCCAAATATGTACTTAGCCTTTAAATCCAAGGATTGTCTAAAACTATAATAACCACTACTTGCTAAAGTAAACAATAAATAATATTTAAAGCTAGGTTAGGTTAAAGTAAACACTATTTGATACAATATTTACTATTTACTACAATTTTTAGTATTTTACATTCATTACTGTAATAATGTTTACTATTTTCTTTTCAAACAAAAATAATGTACACATCAAACACCTATTGTTATTTACTCAAACTAAAATAATATATATTACAAACATAAACTATTTTAATCTAGTTATAATAACTCCTCTTTGTCCCAAACACTTCCTAAAGAATTACATTTTACACTTTTTGAGCTTTATTTCCACTAATATAATCTTTATTGTTTGATAATTTATTAAAAGGGAAACTCCATTAAATAACAAAAAAATTAAAAAAAAAACCGTGCCTATTGCCAATTTAACAAATATGACGGTAATCTGTTTTTAAATTTGTTATTTTTATAATTTTGAAAATATAAATCTGTTTTTAAATTTGTTATTTTCATAATTTTTTTTTCTATTTTTGCAAACCGACCTCATTAAAAAATTAAATTAGTTTTGCACTATTAAAATTAATTTAAGTAGAGGTTAAGCATTTATTTTCGTAGGTACGCTCAAGATTTTTTTACATTTTTTTTTTAATTTCTTACATTGATGTATAGATTTTTAAATCCATTTTTAATCTCTAAAACTTCTGTCTTTAACTTTCTCTTTTAGAATAATTGAAGACAATGTTTTCTATAGAAAAAAAAAAAGACGACTTAAGTGTTTTTAATTGAAACTCAATACATGGATGTGTATTTGTTTGCTTATTTAATTAGCAAGTGCCCACGTTACTATATATTCCACCCCACTTGCATCTATTATATATATCATATTTGAATAATTCTCAACACACATATTAACACTTTTCAATAATTATTTGCATTAGTATCTATGAAACACAATCTTATTTTCTTGGACGATTGTTTTCAATTTTAAATGAGGACCAACCCATTCTCTTTTAACTTGATATTGGCTGTGTTTAATGTGTACTCTTTCAAAGAAAAAAATTGCTTTTGTTTTTAAAATCTTGTTACAATTTAAATTATTAGAATGACATAGGATTCAAAAATTCAAACCTATAATAAATATTGTTTAATTATATAATCTTGAATATATTTAAAGATATACTTATCTTATGATTAGAAATTTATTATAATACATGAAAATATGGTGTAACATTTGAATTAATTGCATTAGTCCTAAAACTATTAAGGCATAGGAAGAATAAACACAAACAAACGGCAACTAATAAGACAAAATCGATTAAACAGTGGAGGAGAGAACACGTACCTGATCTCTACCCGTGAAGTACCCGGAGCCGGAACCCGACATCGACATTGACGGCGACCTTGTTTCCAACTCATAATCACCGTTACTCGATAACGATGAAACGCTAGAAAAACTCACCGCCGGCGAGATACAACCGGGCGCCGAATCATCAACCGTCGTGATATCAACAACATCCACACTCCAAAGCACCCACTCCTGCGTCGAAGTCCGCCGTGGGATATCATGGGTGACGGAGTTTCTCCATGGAGGCGCTCCGCCGTTTGCTCGGAGTAACATCCCGGCCCTCGTCCTTAACTTAACGAAAAACCCATCTTTCCTCGGTTCCCACTCTACCGCGCCGTCCTGCGTGGCGGAGGTCAGATCAGTCTGGACGACCTTTTTTCCGGCTGTGCCGAGAATGAATGAGTTGTCGGAGGCGGTGAGGTACTTGCCGAAGCAGCTCTTGAGGCGGATGATGTGGGGTTTCCCGTCGACGAGGTCGACCGTCCATCGGACGTGAGGGGTGGTGGCGTTGCGGGTCTGGCGAACGGATTCTTGGTCGTCGGCGGCTTGGAGGTACTTGCCGAGATGGCTCTGGAGGCGAACGACTTTGGCGTTATTGAAAAACTCCATGGATGATGAAGGAAAGAGAAACAGAGGTTGGTGAATATTAATTATGAAAAGAGAAGGTAGAAGATGAATTTGGAGTTGTGCTTTAATAATTTGGAGGCAATGAAAGGGGTTGACCGACAAGTCTACGTCTTTTAATATAACAAAAAAATCCCACAAACTTTTTTTCTCTCTTAATATTTGGAAGTATGGTAATAAGTAAATCAAATCAAGTGAAAATAAATTTTCTTATCACTTTGTTACGTATTACAGTAACAAAAATCACTGATATTGTTTATAGAGATAATCAAAGGTACGGTTCATCTAAATTGTAGGGCTAAGAGTGTGAGATCCCAACTTAACGTCTACAATCTCATTATATGAAACATAAGTAGAAGGTCAGAGCACATACTCTTTCAAAACTAAATCCATTGACTTTCCAAAATGTCTGCAATCCATAATAATCATAACAACAAATTGATCACTAGCTATATAATATACATACAGTTTTGTATTGAATATAGTTTATGTACATTGTCAAATGGGAAAGGTTTGAAAGTTTCAGTTTCTAGTTGGATCCAATTGGATAATGTGGATATTAATTTTGTCTTGTGTGCTTGTGCTCATACTCAAAATTATGTTTACATCGTATGTATATAAACTATATATGCTTTAATGTTAACTATTGGTTAACAAATTTAAGTCAACATGAAATCAGTTTGATGATCCTTATGTCTATCATTAGATTCTTCAACTATCCTAATTTTTAGTTTTAACGGTTAAATTGGATAGTTTGTTTCAAGTGTAAGTCTCTTTTAAGTTGAATGGGTCTTTTTGGAATATTTTAAAGGTCCATAAGTTCATAGGATATTTGTGTTGGTATCTCTGAGGTGTTTTCCATCGTCTCTGGTAAGCAATGAAGCTCTAATTGATTTTGATAGATTAAAATTTGTATTCTAAAATCAATTTAGGATAAGAAAGTTTTGTTATTTGATTTTAAAAATTTCCAAGTTTAACAAGAGGAATGATGTGGTGTAGGTAGACGGTTTCATCTACATAATATTGTAATATTGTAAGAGCCACTTATGTTTACTCAATGCTTGTTGTTCGATACTCTCACTTCATCTTCCTAGTTCGTCTTGTAGAGAAAGCCATAACAAGTACTCGATATTCAATGCTTGTTACTCTATACTCTCACTTCTTTCTCCTCGTCCATCTTAGCTTGCAAAGAAAAAGCGATATCAACTACCTTCAAAATCTCAATAACAAACCTAGTAAAACATAAAAATAAGAAAAAAAGAATGCACGATATGTGAGGAGGATGTGAAAGCACTACAACAAAAAGTATCTATTATGACAGTTGTGTACATCCCAAAATTGAAGGGAGAAAAAAAAAATTGTCACAAAAGCTAAAAATTCGCGTTTTTGACGAAAAAAGACGAAATTTTTTGGATTTCACTTTTCGTGACAGTTATTTGTTATCATAAAAGATACAGAAAATAATTTATTTAATTTATTAAAATAAAATTCATTTAAATCAAAAGCTTATTAAAATCAGATTTTTCCCTAATTCTAAAAGCATATATCTCCAAACCCTTTCTCTTCTTCTTCTTCTTCTTCCTCTTCTTCGTCCTCTTCCTCTTCTTTAGCTGACACACCACTCAACACTCCTTGCATCGCTTAACTCGCTGGAGATCAAGCTCATCGTGGTCTGTCTCCATTTTTCGTTAAGATTCAACTTCTAAAGTAAGATTTTTGTGTTTCAAGATTGTTTTGTTAGACGATTTTGAATACCCGTTGTGTTTAAACTTGAGATTAACATTACCCATTACTTTTCAATGCTAGATTCGAGTTTTAGAAGCATTTGAACCACTGTCCAGTCCTTCAAAAAGTCGTATTTGGGCATTTTGGCACAACTTGGGTGAGATTCTAAACTTTATTGAGTTTACCTTTATAAGTGTTAGTAAGAAATTGGGTGATTTTAGTAAGTTTCGTGATTACCCGATTAGTTTCGACATGGAATTTCCATTACCATGTTGTTGATTGGAAGAATTTAGACTCTAGAGAACTATGGAATATTGTTTTACCGCACTTAAGATCGTTAGTACAAGTGTGGGTAGGTTCTTAAGTGTTAACTCATTAGTTGTTTATGGGTTTGTTAAATGATCTAAATCTTGCAAGTTATTGGAGTTTCTAGGAAGATTAACTAATGCTTCTTTGTTTGACAGACATCCTATTCAAACTTGCTAATTTTGTTACCTGGTATTTATTAATTTCATGAAGTTAGTGGGTTAATTTTAAATTGCCAGCATGATCAACCTGCTAGAGAAGCTTAACATTAAGCTTGTTTTGTTTACATTTGAACTACTCAAATTTCTATCACATAAAAATGATCATTCATGAACATAATAAAGCGGATTTTAAAGATGTGAAAAATAATTTTTTGTTTAGTATTTGATTGAACGGAAAATTTTGGGTAAAGTTCTTTCTTGTAATATTTTTTAACTTTGGTTTTAATTTTTTTCTGTGAAGAATGCTCCTCCTTCCTTGTTCTCAATTTTTATCTACATCATATTTATTTTCCTTAGTATTTGAACAATTTTGTATTTGTAGCAACCTAACTTTGTTGTTTCTCTTAGTTTGGTTGTGATTTGAGTATTTTATATTTGGGGTTTAGGAAAGGCGGTATTTGTTGAAGGAATTCCTTGAACTAGTTTCTTGTAAGAAGTATTGTAAAGTTTTGGAGGTGGGTTGTGGTAATGGAAGCACCGCTATTCCAATCTTGCGGTAACCTTCACGTATTCTACTTTTCCTCTGCTTTACTTCTTAGTCATGTTCCTCAATTTTGTTTGTTTTATTTTTTTTTAGAAATTTAGTTGATAAATACTGTTTGTGTTTGCTTTGTACTTGCTTATATGAGATATTATTAAAAAATCTTATCGTTGAAATTAATTTGGAAGTAGAGAAAAATCAGTGTTAGCTGGAGGAGTCTTTTAGAACATAAGAATAAAAAGACAAATGTTATTGAATGGGCTCTTAAAGCTTCCACATTTTCTATCTTGCTCTTTAAATTTCACCTATGTTTCTACGTGGATATGCTATTGTTGTTTAGGTTAGCTTTCATATTCTATAAAAAATATATATATATAAACAAATGTGTAACTGTTATAATTTTCTAAGGGCATTGTTTTTTGCTATTAATTAAATCTTTCTTCAATAAAAGTAATGAACTTTAAGCATTGTTGTTTATATTCTGGTATAAGTGCATGGACGAATACAAGTCTGTTTGTAAAAATGATATATGAATATACAGTGTCTTATAATTTGAAGATAGGACTGGACTTTTTGGTGTTTCCAGATATGAATATACAGTGCCTTATATTATGGTATAAGCGTGTTTCCAGATTTTTCCCCATTCTACTTTTCAGGTAATCTCCCCCCATTCCTTTTCATTTCCATTTTCTTCTCCTTTCTCTTCAAATGCTTTCATTTTACCCACAATATGAAGGTATTCAACCAAAGTTTCATTATTTCTATTGTTTGTACTTGTATAGTAATATGTGGTTGTGACATTGCTTTCTTGTTTTTTTTTTTTTTTTTTTTTTTTTTTTTTTTTTTTTTTTTTTTTTTCTGTTTCTTTTGTATTACTCTATTTTACGGCAAGCTAATTTTAAAGGTGTTAAATGAATATTGATGTATTTTGTAGTTAACAAAGATTTCACCAGTTTTGTGTATCTCATTTTTTTTTCCCATTTGATGATGGAATTGATACAAATTCCTTCATTGCTTTACTTATTGAAATTCTTTTCTTTGATGGTTTATGTGATATATTGATGGTTCTTTGTAGGAAAAACATCCCTTATAGTTTTGCTTTTATAGGAATGGTTCTTTAGATTCTTGTCAACGTGTTTATGTATGCTTCCTTGATAGTGACTTCTAATTCTTCCTTTGTAGTTAACTCAACAATAAGGGATTTCTTCAAAACGATTACCTGCACTTGTTTTCACGTTTCTACGAAGAGGTTAGTAACTACTACAAACAGAGGTAGATTGTTTATATTGAAGATGTAAAAGAAGGATTGGAAAAAGCTCCAACAACATTTGTTGGACTTTTTTCTGGAGATAACTTAACAAGTTGTTTGTGTTGCACGTCAATGATTTTTCATGATCGATCGTTACATGAATGTAGCGTTTAATAGCAAAACTAGAAGCTAGATTGAATTCTTCTTGATTTTCATATTCTTATGAAGTGCTTTCTTTCTGGAATGCCTGATTTGAGTTTGGTTTAAATGATAAGATTGGATTGAGAAAGAATCTTAGTTGAAGTCCCGTCCAACAAAGTGGTAGTTTTTCATGGGTGACTTCAATGATACTCTATTGCCATACTATATTTTAATAAGAAATAAATGGTTTTGCTTTGTCTTTATATTGTATTTCTTCTTATTTTTTCTTTTTTCTTCTAAATTTAAAGATAAGTATTGTCACGTTAGTTTTTGTGCTTTTTATTTAACTTCTTATGTATCATGAAGTTTTTCTCTACTCTTGCTTATTCTGCAATATTTAAAGTCCATTGTAGAGAACTTTCATGCTAAACAAGTTGTGTTGTGCAATTTTCCAGAACTTATAGAAGGAGAAAAGAAAAAAAGAAAAAACAATTATAAGCAGTTGAGTAGTTCCTTTTTTCTCATCTTCTGAATTTTGTGGTGAAGAGTACCTTGGTTTACGCATTTCTTAAATGTTTACTATAGCTCAGAAGCAATGTGGAATATCATTAGGGTTCAAGAAGAGATTTAGGTTTCACATTTTCTTTATTTTCTTATATTTCATTGGTCTGGAACAATTACTCTAATATAGAGTGAATGATTCCCCCATTTTAGTTTCATTTAATAAGTTGTGCATTTTTTGTTTTATGATTTATTTTGAAGTGGTATGCAGATTGTATTCTGTTTTTTGGTATGCACAACCATAGTATTTACTTCCTTATATTCATGTTGTCTTCGTAGGTTCTAATGGAGCCGACAAAGTTCATGAAATTTCCTTCAAAGAAGCTAATTAGGATCATCAAAATACACTGGCTGTTTTTAGAATGAAGGATTTGACCATGGTTCAAGCAACAAAGAATATTTTCAGAGGTGAAGGATTACCGGTTGGTTGTTTATGCTTGTATAGAAAATCATGTTATATGTATTATGATGGTATTTACACTGGTTTTGATTAAGGGCTGTAATTCCATACTTGCAAATTGTTCAAACTTGATTGGAAATGTACGAATATTACAAAGTGTATTATAACGTATATATATTAAAGTGTCGACCATTTGTTTCTATATGAGTGTTATGTATTATAACATTTTTAATTTTCTAAAAAAACTGCACAATTGACATATCCTTGACATTTATAAATTGTCATAATAAACGAATTTGCAACATTTTTTTAACTGTCGTTAGTACGCAAATGCTGACAGTTATTTGTTGTCATAATATAAAATATGACAATTATTTGTTTAAACCATCCCTTTACTCAATGGATAGCGCTTATCCTCTTTCAAGAGAAAAAAGAAGAAATGAGGGGACGTTCTGATTGCCATGAATGTTGCGCCTTCGAGGACATGTACAAGAAGGTCTTTGCCGATTCCTAGAAAGATGGTGCACCTCTCCGTATAGGGGCCCGTGGAGACTTTGACCTAATTCATAGGGAGAAATGAATAGACATTTTGATTGACCAGGATTCAAGCTTTTTTCATGAGCTATGTACTGACTGGATGCGTACTCGCATGATTGATCGATGGACGTGGGAATTGCGTGAATGAGGAGATCGGCTTAACGTAAGTGTGACCCGCCCGCTAGGGAAACTGGCTACTGGATTCGTGCCCAGCGCACCTTACCGTAAGTGGTCTTGGGAAGCTTCAGTTCTCTAGTTGGATTATTTCTTCTTTCTTTTATTAAAACTTGGATACTGCTTTGGAGGCACCCACTTTCTTTCTCTCTGGAGACTCTGCTTTCGCTCGGGTAGGCTGATGTATACTTCTTTAAAGAAATTAGCTCTTGTTTTCTGACTATCATAAAATAGTAATTAATGTCATTTATTTTCTATCATGAAAAAACTTATTGCGACAGTTTTCGAAAACTGGCATGGAATGACTTTCTATGACTCCTGATACTATAACTGTAAATAACTGTCAATGATTTTATTTGTGACAGAAAATAACTGTCGTCGTAGACCATTTTTGTTGTAGCGAAGGAAGATAAACTTGTACATTTGGAGTTAAAGTGGTTATTTTATATAGCGCACAAGTAGAAAGCCAAATTTTCGTTGGCTTTCTCTAAAGAGCCATCTTTTCAATTTTTCCATCAACAAATTACAATGGAGAGTGCTTTTAAGAATAGTAATTAAGTGATAGCAACGTTTTAAAAACTGCAGATATAAAAAATTCTAGCATCACTTACAAACTTCTCTAACTAAGGAGGTGGTTTATTGATGATAAATTAGATACATGTTGTTATATCTAAATTTTTTTTTATACATTATATTATATTTTCTAATACTTCCAAACTCATGGCTATATTTCCAACTACCAAAATAACATATGAGGAATCTAAATATTTGGGTCAAGATGGTGGGCTAAAAAAATGGGACAGTTTCAAGTATAATATATATATATAGCAAAAATTGAAGAAAAAAAAAAGGGTAAATTAGCAATGATAGATCAAAATTTAGAATATGATGTATATGATTGATAGCAATTTCTTGCAGTCTATTGTTAAAATCAAGAGTTATTACAATTACTCCCAAGAAAGAATAGGAGGCAGCGGCCAGCAACTGAAAATTGTAGTGGATTAAATATCTCCATCACCATAACCGGCGCCGGAGATTGAGCTGCGAACAATTATCTGCTTCCTCTTCTCTCCCCTCTTCAAAATTATGAACTAATGCTGTTTTTGTCAATATGGGCTTCTCTTCGATTCAATTACAATCAACTTCATCCATTCCCTTGTTCCTAATCGAAACCAGAAATTACCCCAAAGTTCGCTTCAACAAGATCAAAATAAAGCCCAGAACTCGAATCCCAATCTTCACAGTCTCATCTTCTTCAACATCCAAAGATATCTGGAGAAGAGAAACCCCACCTGAAAAATCAACCACAACCCTACTTCCCCAAAAGTACCAACGCAGTGGCAGAAGGCCAAGAGAGTCCTCCCATTTAGACCATAGCATCGACATGGACGAGCTTTTAGCTTCAATTGGGCAAACGAAGAACGAGCAAGAGCTGTACTCGGTTCTGTCGCCTTACAAGGGGCGGGAGCTTTCAATGCGGTTCATGGTGTCGCTTCTGTCGCGAGAATCGGATTGGCAAAGGTCGCTTGCCATTCTTGATTGGATTAACGAAGAGGCTCTTTACACTCCTTCGGTGTACGCTTACAATGTTGTTCTACGAAATGTGTTGCGCGCTAAACAGTGGGAGCTTGCGCATGGACTGTTTGACGAAATGCGCCAAAGAGCTCTGGCGGCTGATAGGTATACTTATTCTACTCTTATCACTTATTTTGGCAAAGAGGGTATGTTTGATGCTGCTCTTTCATGGCTACAAAAAATGGAGCAAGATCGTGTGTCTGGGGACCTTGTTTTGTATAGTAATTTGATTGAGTTATCTCGTAAACTCTGTGATTATTCAAAGGCTATTTCTATTTTTTCAAGATTGAAGAGATCTGGGATTACACCAGATATTGTGGCCTATAACACTATGATAAACGTGTTTGGAAAAGCTAAGCTTTTTAGAGAGGCTCGTTTTTTGTTGAAAGAGATGAGGGCTGTGGGTGTTATGCCTGATACTGTTAGCTACTCGACTTTGCTTAATATGTTTGTTGAGAATGAAAAGTTTTTGGAGGCACTCTCTGTGATTTCTGAGATGAAAGAGGTCAATTGCCCGCTTGATCTTACAACGTGTAATATTATGATTGATGTTTATGGTCAGTTGGATATGGTGAAGGAAGCTGACAGGCTGTTTTGGAGAATGAGGAAGATGGGAATTGAACCCAATGTTGTGAGTTACAATACAATTTTGAGGGTTTATGGAGAGGCTGAGCTTTTCGGGGAAGCGATACACCTTTTCCGGTTGATGCAGAGGAAGGAGATTAAGCAGAATGTTGTGACATATAACACAATGATCAAGATATATGGGAAGACTTTGGAGCATGAAAAAGCAACAAATCTCGTACAAGATATGCAAAAAAGAGGGATTGAACCAAATGCTATTACGTACTCAACAATTATTTCGATATGGGGAAAAGCTGGAAAGTTGGATAGATCTGCAATGCTATTTCAAAAGCTAAGAAGCTCAAGGGCTGAGATTGATCAAGTTCTTTATCAGACTATGATTGTGGCCTACGAGAAGGCAGGCTTGGTTGGTCATGCCAAGCGTTTGCTTCACGAGCTAAAGCAACCAGACAATATTCCAAGGAAGACAGCAATTACCATTCTCGCTAAAGCTGGTCGAATCGAAGAAGCCACGTGGGTTTTTCGTCAGGCGTTTGATGCAGGAGAGTTAAAGGATATATCTGTTTTTGAGTGTATGATTGATCTGTTTTCAAGGAACAAGAAGCACAAAAATGTTTTGGAGGTACTTGAGAAGATGAGAAGTGTAGGACATTTCCCTAACTCTAATGTTATTGCTCTTGTCCTAAACGCTTACGGGAAGCTTAGGGATTTTGACACAGCTGATGCTCTATATATGGAGATGCAAGAGGAGGGCTGTATTTTTACAGATGAAGTGCACTTCCAAATGCTTAGTCTCTATGGCGCAAGAAATGATTACAAGAGATTGGAGTCGTTGTTCGAAAGGCTCGACTCCGATCCCAATATCAATAAGAAGGAATTGCATTTAGTCGTTGCTAGTATTTACGAAAGAGGTAATAGATCTAAGGATGCGTCTCGGATTATAAACAGGATGAACAAAATTGCAATTTCAAGATCATCATGACTTTGAATATAATTCTACCTTCCTGTACAGTAAAGTTTTACTAACAGATTCATCAATTATGGTTTACATACTTTGAACAATGTAATTTGTATATCGCCACACAAACTTGGTCAATAAGGCGATGTTGCTATTGCTGAACCACTTTTGTCAATGATATTTTTTGTTCTATCATGAAAATTAAACTCCTAGAGATTTATAGTTCAAGATTTTAACCAACTGGGTATATGCTCTCCTAGAAAGGGAAAAACAAGAAGAAAAAGAAATGTTTAATTCGGTTTGAGAAATATAAATGTATCCTAGTTAAATTACAAGACCGATCCTTGTAAATTTATATAATATACTCCTCCAACTTTAAATATGTAAGTTTGTGAATGCAGATCCATTTAAACATCCTATTATAGACAATTCAACATAATAGATGTGTTAACTTCTTAAAAAAGACGAGTACGATACAAAATTAAAAGTTCAAATTTAAAAGCTCATTTAGAGATAATTTGACACTTTTTTAAATTAGATTCGGTTAGAGGAAGACATTTCAATTTGATAAACAATGTTATATGTGAGATGACTTGTTAAGTCAGGAAATACCATTTCAAAGAAGAAAAAAAATTAGACCTTCTAAAAAATTGTGCGAAAAAATAGAATGAAGTAACCAAATATATTTGGTCATTAAAATTGATGTCTCATTCAATTTCACCCGTTTAATTAATTAAAGAAATAATTCATCCTACTTCATTATGATCAGCCTGTGTGGTTTCATTTGGTATAAAAAATGAATTTAAGACAAATTAATAAAAGATGGTTAGATGATCAGTTTGAAAGAGATTACTTTTAATTTAACATTAATTACACAGTTTAAATTTGTAGCACATGGGAAATATTTATTTTAGAACTGACCTATACTATATATTATTAGATCATATACAGCTACTTTCTTCCTTTTTCTTCAGTTTATTTTCCAATAAATTGTCTTTGAAACTTCTCATTCCTAAGCTAATTAATTGTTTCCCTCCAACCCCCACTGTAATCTTTTAAAACGAATTATTCACATTAATTTTCAACTTAATAACGTTAACCTATATATATATATATATATATATATATCCCCTCCTCACTTATTGAAAATGAAAATCATAATAAGCCGAAATCAAAATCAATTTTGAAAAGGAAAAAAACAATAATTAGAATGGCTCTTGTTATCTTGTAAAGAAACAATTAACAATTACATGACTTCTTCTTCCATTTTGAATTTGTCGTAGCAATGGCTTTGCTTGGCCCTGTGACTCACGCTCAGCTTTGTATTTCATTACAAATTATATTCAGTGCGATCACTATGGTTTAGTTATACGTAGCTGTTTCATGATAATTCTTGTATCATGTGTATTTGACGGTCTTGTAACAAAATCTGAGAGGTTTTGTTGGTTTATTATTCAATGGTTAATGTTACTGATTCTGACATTTTGATTGAAACAGGTTTCATTTCTTATTGGATTTGTAACCATTGTGGTTGCATGGGCTTACTCTGAATACTTAGCATTTAAAAAGAAGTCCATCTCGTCTCAACTGTAAGTTAATCAAAACAATATTTATTTATTCATAAACATGTACGTACCATACTGACTTGAAACTAAATTATTTTAGAAGGCACATTGATGTCGGATTGAGTGGGGAAGAAAGTCATAATGTAAAAGAAGATGACAAAGCTGTCTTATTGGAAGGAAATGTTATTAAGTCCACTCCTTCAGGAGCTCAATTTCATCAACCTTCTCAACTATTATCAGGTTAAGTTCATTCTTTCAGTAACAAAATCATATATTAATTTAATTCTTCCTTAGGTTTTACTGATGTTTTATGTTTTATCCTATTAGGTTCATTATGTTGGAAGAATCATTCTTGATAAAACATCGAATGCTACTCCGAGCTGCGTACGTAAACACACTGATCTTACTTTGAAATTTATGAAGAAAAACTTGCATGTATGCGCTCATCTTCTTGCTGCATGCTCACGTACTATCAGATGGTTGGTTATAGAAAGATTGTCGTACAAGTTAAGATGCATTCAAGTATTGCTCATTTTTTATTTTATTATTAATATAATATATAATTCTCTCTTTCTTATTTTACAAATCTGAATTTGGTCTTCTTTTAGCATACTTTTACATTTGTGATCGCACTGATATATTTGGAACATCAAAGAAGGTGTCTTATAGCCAACTAATCTTTTCTTCTACGATTTTTTTACTTTATTATTCATAAGAAAACCATGTAGATAAACATCATTCTTATTACATTTTATGTAGTAGTTACTGTTAAATAAATATCTTATAAATGAAATATTTTGCAGAGTTACAATAGAGATCTGTTCGTCTTCCTCCTCCTCCTTCTCATCATAGTTTCAACAGTAACTTCATTCAAGATTCATCTTTGTTAAGAAAAGGATTGATTTCTTGTTATTTTGTTTATGTCCAAGTTTGTTCCTATTTTTTAGGAATTAGTTATTTCAATATTTATGATTTGTAATCATGGAGAAAGTTTAGGGTCATGTTATTAGTGGATAGTTATTTTTAATATTTTTAATATTGTAATTTTTTTTTTGAATGAATGTATCTGCATTTTTGTGTCTTCAATTTAGTGCTGTAATCCTCATTTTAGAAAACAACAATCTTGATAAATCACCATTTTCAGTTAAACCCATTCTCTTCTTAAATATAATAGACATCAAACTAAGGAATGGAAAGGATGGATGTAGGTATTTAAATTAATTAACCACTCTTACTATTATAATTAATACTCTTCGTCAATTAATTCACACTTTTTTTCTTCTTTTATAGGTGATTTTCTTGATGTACCATTACTTTGGTGCAAGAGAAATTTACAACATGGGTCGTGTATGTGTCGCCTCATATATCTGGATGACGGGATTCGACAACTTTTCATATTACTATGCTCGAAAGACTTTAGCATTTCTAGATTTGCTCAGGTATATACATACGTTAATAATAATGTCTTCCTATCCCCTATTTATTATGTTAGGTTCGATAACCATTTGACACTAAATATATTTTTGCAGATGATGTGGCGATTAAATTTCTTGGTGGTTATGTGTTGCATTGTCCTTGACAACAGCTATATGCTATACTACATTTGCCCTTTACACACATTTTTTTCTCTTGTGGTATATGGTCTTGTTGCCGTTTTGAATAAGTACAATGGGAGTAAAGGAGTGATTGGTATTAAACTTTTTCTTTCCTTCTTGGTAATTATCATTGTTTGGGAAATTCTTGGAGTCTTTGAAGTCATTTGGGATCCATGTACCTTCCTTCTAGGTAACTCTTCTACCAATCTCAATCATACCATCAGTATTGCATCGAATCTCACTAGAACTTTGCAATTTAGACATGGTTGAGCAAGATTAGTAGTACTTGCATGACAAGTCCTCTTTGAAAAATTCTACATTTTTTAAACCTATTGTTGTTCGTTGTGTTTTGTAGGTTATAAAGATCCTAATCGGTTGAAAGAAAACTTGCCCCTTATGTATGAGTGGCATTTTCGAACGTGACTTGATCGCTATATTTGGATATTAGGCATGATGTATGCTTATTATTATTCAACAATGAGTTTAATTTAAACGAATGCTCTTTTGTCTATATATTATCATTATCGCATTCTCTTGATCAAGAAATGCTTTACAATTATTGAAAATGGTTTTGATAGATGGAGGGGTGGATTGAAAAGTTAGACGAATTAAAAGCGAAGCGCAGATGCTAAAAAGAAATAATGATGATATCGCAACTATGTCAGACCAGTTAAGGAAATTTTGATAGAATTAAGAGAGTATCATACTTCCCTTATTCACATTATAAATTTGTTTTCATTTTATTTATGATGGATCCAAGTGTGAGTGAATCACACCCTATTTCTAAAAGTACCCTGATGTGATATAAAATTTTTAGATTAGGGCAAAGTTTAGTAAGACAACCCAATTGGACTGCCAACAAAAAAAAGTGCGACCTAGAATGTAACATAAGTAGTTTTTTCTTTTCATGGATAAACAATCCTTTCTTTGTTTTTTCGTCCTCATGGAAGTAATTTTGTGGATTATTTTTCAGGCAATATATCTATGGTTTGAGTATGTAATAAAAATGGATAGTCTTACAACAAATTCCATCCTTACACTTCTTGGATTCCCATCACGTATGTTATTAATATAATTAATTAATTAACTAATTAACCTTTTCTTTATATATATATATTCAAACTTATTGAAAATTAAAGTTATATTTATAAATATATTATCTGTTGTTGTTCATATGGAACAGATCCTACATATGCATAAGGAATGTTACTCAGAGTACTCGTAGCTGTACTTTGACACTTTTTGGGTAAATCTCTTCTTCTTCTTCTTTTAAAAAATTAATTCATTGATCATTATCATATATATAATTTAACTTTTAATTACTTTAATTTAAAAACATGATTTAGATGGATTGGTAAGATTTCACTGGATACATACATTTCTCAGTTCCATATTTGGTTAAGGTATGAATGAATTAATTAAATTGAGGTTAATTGTTTTAATTTTAAAGTGGTGTGTTTAGTTTGAGTTAATAATGTTAATTAAAATAATTGATAAGGAACGTTGTAATTCGAATGCTCCGGATGCACAGCCAAAGTTGTTGCTGACTATCATCCCAGATTATCCTTTATTGAACTTCATGCTTACCACTACCATTTTTATGATGGTAATTATTCTTCATACAAATTTTGAATATAGTTAAGAACACGTTACCTTTGTTTCATTCATTAGGGGACTTAAGTAAGAATGTGGTAAATTTTGATGATGGTGTGTTGGTTGGTTTGGTACACAGAGTTCATTATAGAATATCAGAGCTGACAAATACATTCAAAATGGCATTTGTACCAAGCAAGGACAATAAACGCATAATGTATAACATGATTGCCGGTGCTACGATTATGGATGTCTTATACTCCTCTTTTCTTTTCCTTAAACTCCCACAACTCTTGGTAATTCATTTTTCTCCTAATTTCTCATCATGAACCTTTTTCTTTTCTTTTCTTTTTAATACTAATTACTATATGTATTTGTGCCACTGCAGGGTTCAGAATTGAAGAAAAGAACAAGGGATTGTACAGAAAGGGCAAGCAAGCAGTACTCAAATTTTCTCAATAAAAGAATAAAAGATATATATTGAAGAGATGACTTGAAATTTGTTTTGTAGCTTACGTTGATTGTTCAAGTTACATGTTATTGCGGCCACTACTTTAGGGCATGCATATTTGAGATGGCCAAGGGGGTCTTTTGTATTACATTGAATTATAATTTCATTTTCAACTATAATATAGTTGTTACTTTTCAACAGTGAATTTATCAAATAAACAATAATATGCACTTTTATTGTCTATCTTGTTTCATGGAAATAATCACTTTTTACAAGTATGTTCATGGACTAAAATGAAAATGAACATTTTGTTAAAATGTAATAGAGGCTAAAAGTCAAATTTGTAATAGTCGAGAGGTATATGTCAAGGGGCGATCTCTTTGTGTAATCTTCTCTCTCCATTGGTGATGCTTGTCTTTTGGGTTGTCTTTTTCTGTAATTTTTTATAATATGTATTTGAATGAAATGGAAATGGAAAAATGATGCAAGGTACTACATGCTACAAGGATACCAACCAACCTAGTGGAGATATCCGGTGAACATACTCGACCCATAGTTATCGAGGGCAACCTCAAATCATTATCTTGAAATCAAATTCGGAAAAGAATGGTAAGGGTCAGGGGAATCATCTTCCAACTAGCAAAATCAAGACTTAGCTTGGATGTGGTAGATGCTAAAAGGGAAAAATAACCCTAAATAAAGGAAATTAATTAGTTTTGAAGTCTTCAAAATCAATGCCACTTGTAGCACAAGTTTTTGCAATTGGACAGAAAATTTAATAGGTAACAAGGATGCAAATAAATATAGTCATAAATTATATTTTCTAAATAAATAAATTTCTGGTTTCTACTGTTTTTTTTAGTTTAGGATAGGATGTAAATGAAGAAGCTAACGACATATCAATCTACATGAAATATCAAGAAATAGTTCTACGAATTTTAACAAATCAATGTACATATCGTTTTGGAAAATCATCAATTTTAATAATGTCAATATCCTCTTGATTTGAAATTTTTATCTATATTTTGTATCGTTTGAATACTTCTGATAATTCATTAAAGCTGGTGAGAATATTCTGTTTAAAATATTTTCAAAGGAAAACTTAGCAATGATAAAGTTTCGACACTTTTCCTAATTAAAATATAAAAATGCAATTACTTATATTCGTGTCCAATTAAAATTCTAAGTGAAGCTATATATATATATATAAACATTTTAAAAGATTACAAAAATAGCAAAATTTAAAGATTTACTCATGATAGAATTAAGTTTATCATTAATCGACTATTTTGCAAATATTGGTCTATCGCTCATAGGTTAATTAATAGTAGAACTAATAAACTTTGTTACATTTGTAATTTTTTAAAAATTATATTATACATTTTATTATTGTTATTTCTAAACTACCCATTATAATTAGCTTTTATTTTTATTAAAAACGAAAAAAATGATATATGTTTAAAGTTTATTAAGTGTTTTTAGTTTTTCCTTTTTAACCGAAAATCCCAAATTAAACTTGGTTTGATGATTGTTCTGTTTTCAAATTTCTTAAAATTAGAAAGAAGAAAAATGATAGAAAAAGGTAAAATTGGTTGGAGAGAAAAGTAGAACAAATTAAAATTAGAGACTTAAGATAAAAGTATGGCGTTTTTACAAAAATAATTTTAAAAAAAGAAACAAATTATTTGGTATCGTACCAAGATCATTTCAAATCTAAACTATTTCTTTCAATATTATTCTATAGACGAACACGATTGTTTAGATTTTGTTACACAAATAACACCTTAAAAAATAATATAAGATTTATGATTGATTAAAAATAAAGATCATGATTTCAAAAATATAAAAGAGAAAAATTGCAGAAGAAGTAAAGTAAGACGATAAAAAGAAAAAGAAAATTTTCGAAAGAGAAGAAAGACGATGAAAAGAAAAACAAACTTGAAATATTTAAAAAAAATGATTGATTTTATGGACTTTTTAATTTTGTTACCGAGATAGTAAATATTTTAATGTTTTATTATATTTACAAAAATTAACCTATTTTTAACCCTAATATATATCTAATAATTAATTTGATTGATTACATTTTAGTTAGAAGTTAACTTAAAATTGTAAAAGAGTAAGTTATGAATAGAAGACACCAAGTTGAAATAAATGTAATATTTAACATCTGGTGTGAAGTAAACCTATCCATTTAATGCCGAGTTGTTATGAATAATTAAATAGTTACGTTCTATTTTTCTTCAATGTTAATAAACTCTCTTAATTAGCTTTAAAAATTAAAATGAGCATATATGTAACACAATTTTCATTAAATTATAAAATTATTTACTTACGTTAACGTTTAAGATTAGAGGTTCAATTCTTTTACTCTAAAATTGGTCCAAGAAATGAAATTTGATATTAAATATAGAAAAGCAAGCGTGGAAAGATAAATTAAATTTATAAAACACTCTCTCCTCCTATTAAATTTTGCTTTATTATCTAGTTTTTACTAATTCAAGTTTTAAAAACTTTCTTTGTTTTGTTTTGTTTAGAATGGGTTTTGAAAATTAAACCTATTTAATTTCTCTCATTTTTTTTCAAGGTGGGGTTCATCTATCTAATTAAGTAAAAGAATTAAATTTTAACCCAAATTCCAAATTCTTAAAAGAAGTTTTAAAATTTTTCTTTTTAATTTTCAATTTTTGGCTTGATTTTTGAAAATGTTGGTAAAAAATAGAACCAAGCAAAATCAAAGCATATAGAAACTTGATTTTTAAATACTAAAAATAAAAAAACTCTTTTTAAAAAACTTGTTTTGTTTTTGAAATTTGAATAAAAATTTCAAATCTTTTAGTTAAAATAGATGTAAAAATTAAAAGGAAAATAGGGTTTAATTTTCAAAAACCAAAAAATTTAATAATTATCAAACCGAACATTAGACTATCTTCTCACAAATAAATTTAAAGCTTAAATTACAAGTTTGGTTGGGCTAAATCAGGATGAAATATTTGAAGTCTCATTAATCCAATATAACCCAAGTCAAACTTACATTCAATCTAAAATAATGCTTAAGGTACAATTGAAAATTTGCCAACCCCTGATTTCTTAGGTTTATTTTATTTATATATTTTATGTACATCAACATTAGATGTTGAAATTGGTACAAATGTTTATGTGGTTGTTGTAATCTTTTCTATTTAGTATTCATAGAATTCATAAGATATGGTATATGAAAAAATGTTTGTGTGCGTCGATGTTATTACTATTAACATTATCAACAAGGAATTTTTTTTGTTGACGTCAACTACAAATTTTATATTGAAATGAAAATTGACATTATAATTCGTGCCATCAATAGTATTAATATTGTATTTATAACCAGACAACGACGTGTGACATCAACATCTCGATTTGAAATAGGTGTAATATCATGCTTTCAATTGAAAATATAGGTATGACATACCAACATTATATGTATCACAAATTGTTTAAATTAAAAGAATCACCCATCCATCGTTTTAGTCTATATTGAATTAGGTTTATATTTGTTTGCCTATTTAATTTTATTTGCATATGAATTTAGTGCGTTCTATCTTTTACTTTTATTTTCAAACCTAAATTTAACATCTTTATTAATTATCTCCCTTAAATTTCTCTAATTTTACTTGAACTAAAAGTCTAAAATAGTTATTTAAAGAATTTAAAGATGAAATTGAAATAATTGTACGTATATTATTTATTGAATTAGGTTTATATTCGTGTTTAGTGTAAATTGGTTTTTCTATTAAATATAGGGACAGTTGCACTAGAATAAAAACGATATTTAAAAAAATATAAATTTATTTACTTAAAAAATATTTAAAAGAAAAAGAAAAAATTTCAAAAATAAAGTATTTGATAAAATATTTACTAATAAATTTGATCTTCTAGTGGTGTTTTGTGTTGTTTGATAGTAAGAAATAAAAATAATTTGGGAGGAAAGAAACATAAATTTCAATTCTAAAAAGACCATGAATGAAATTAATTATTTTTTTAAAGAGGACATAATATAATTAATTTCACAAAACTTTTATCCTTTCCTCACTAAATTATGAGTTTCGTTTTTTTTTTATCAATTTGGGTTTATGAATTTCAAAAAGATGTAATATCATATAAATTTTCAATTTTGTGTTTAGTTAGTTATGACAGTTTTTTTATTCTGATTATATCTACTACACACACAAATAAAAGTTTAAGATTTCATTCGACATAAAATTTATATTTATATTTGAATAGGCATTTAGAGTTTTGAGTGTTTTTATCATTGTTTGTGGGTAATAAGGTGCGTTTGGGGAAGGAAAAGAGTTATGGGAGAAAAGAATTATGATAATTCTAGGATTATAATAATCACAGTGTTATGATAATATGTGTTTGAGGTTAGGGTTCTTATTGATATGGTAATATGTGTTTGAGGAAGGATTATTATTGTTGCAGTATTATAATAATATGTGTTTGGGGAAATGATTATAATTGTAGTGTTATTATAACATGTGTTTGGAGGAAAAGTTATGAGTGTAGTATTATAATAAGATGAAGTAGGAAAATTTGTAGGGTTATGAGAAGATGGAATAAAGAAATTTGTAAGATTATGAGAAGATGAAGTAAGGAAATTTGTAGGGTTATTTAACCCTAATCCCCAAAAATGTAAACCTTTGGCCCAAACAAGGTTTGAGCCATAACCCTTTTCCTAATCTCCACCCCAAACACATCCTAAGGGTAGTTGACACGCTACTATGATATTATTTTAGTCTAAGTTATCATAATTTGTATTTTTTGTGTAAACTATTTTTGTTTAGGTAGAAAAGAGGAGAGAAATTAATTAATGAATAATGTAGCAAAGAGAGATTGTTGAAATAGTATTTATTATAATTAATTGTGTAGCTCGCTACTATTATATAGTTGGTGCCTCAAACATCGAGTGAGCTATAAGAGATCAGGGACATTTGGCATGCAGGTTAAGTTGAGTGGAGATGGCCTATTATAATCCACTTAGGGGTGTAATAGTAAACAAATAATAATAAAAAAAAGAAATATGAAATAGTAATAATGTAATTAATTGTATGTTATATGTTATAAGTTATATCCTACGTTGAAACTCCAACTATTATTGTAATTTGAGCCTTCAACATGGATCGACTACTACGGCAAGAAATAAGAGTTTCTTCGACGTAGCTATATGTCGTCGAAAACCCTTACCAACGTCGAGGAAGGTTGCTGCGACGTCGGCAGGCACGTCGGGGATACGTTCGCCGACGTAGCTCACGTCAACGACGGGAAAAAATTTTCCAACGCACGCTGCATCACATAGCAAAAGGCTTCCACGACATGTGCGTCGCGGACGGCTTTAAATATATATTTTTTAATTATTTATTTTATTTATATGTGAAAAGAAACCCACTAAATTCTTCCATTATTTATGTCTTTGTCATATATCGTTGATGTTGCTGATAAATTAGTCTATTTCCAAGCGATTAATCGTTTTTGGAGAATGAAATTGGATAGAAAAACGGACGGAGATGAGCCATTCAGAGAAGGGAAAGAGAAAAAATACAAGGAATGAGAGAGGGAGATGAGCGATTCGAAGAAGGACGGAGATGAGCTAGCGGCAACGGTGATGGCAAAGACGGACGGACGACAGAACGAATCTCTTCCTCTCCCTTTCTCTCGGCCGATTTTCTCTTCCTTTCATTTTGCAATCGGTTCTGTGTTGAAGGGGAATAAATAGAGTGGACTTTCCCCGACGTTTTTGAACACGTCGAGGAAGGACCCTTTCTCCGACTTTGAGTAACCCCAACGTCGCAGAAAGGTTAAATAATGAATTAATTATGTAAACATTTCCCGATGTGTACCTGCCACACGTCGCGGAAAGGTCACCATTGTCACTTCAATTCGTACACTTAAATTTGCAACTTTTCGCGACGTTTGCTTCTTGTGCGTTGCGGAAAGTGAATATATTAAATTTAATTTTAAACTTTTCGCAACGTCTTACTGTTGTGCATCGTGGAAATTTAATTTTTGACTTTCCGAGACGTACCATTTCGTGCGTCGGCGAAAGGTGATCAACGGCGACGCACCTTTTGCCGACGTTGTTTTTGGCGTCGCAATTGTTCCGATTTCTTGAAATTAATTAAACCTTCTTTTACATTATTTACTATTTTTTAAAATATGAAATCAAACTACTTTCTTAAAGGATAAAAAAATTATTAAAAAAAATAATCTATACAACACCAAACATTATATTATAATTATAACCTAAATACTATAATAATCGTTTGGATTTCAACTTCAATGGACTAGGATAGGCTATACTCCATACGTAAGTTTCTAATTAATAGAATTGGTGTTTCTAATCATCAAAACCAACGACTCAATTGCAATCTAATAATCTAAAGTAGTAATTTAGGATGGAAGGAAGGCCAAAATGGAAACAAAAGTTCCAATTTAACATCATCTGGGTGACAACTAAAAACATTCTATTTAATGCCCGAGCTATTATAAATAATTAAATCTTTTCATATCTTTAATGTTTATGTACTCTTCTCTTTTAGAGTTTTTAATCTCTACACTTATATCACTTTCACTCTCTTTAATTTCACATAATTAAAAACAAAAACTTCGAACTAAATTGAATCTCTAAAAGTCGTCTAAATATTAAAGTCTCAATTCGTAATCTAAAATGAACCTGACTTAAAAGATATAAAATTTCTATTATCAACTTTAATACCGAAATCAAATTTCTCTCTATCTCATTTTTTGAAAAAATGTTATTCAAAAAGCATAGAAAATTCAAATTAAAGTGTAACTACAAGTTAAATTTGAGCATAATAAGCATAATTCAATTAAGATCATCTAAATTCTATGCATTATTATCAATCTCAAAGTCGGAGATTTCAATCATAAACTTACTTATATACATACACAAATTTAGTTTAGTTTATGACTTCATAGTTTGATGTATAACTTGTGTTTCTAAACTTTGAAATGTATATAATAGACTATACTTTTAATCAAACACAAAATTAAAGGGATAAATATTAATTAGATTGTATCTTAACCAGTTAAATTCCACATACAGTACCAACTTAACTTTCTAATTAAATGCCTATAAGTACCATAAATTATATCCATTCTGGTTTGTCCATTTCTTTACTATCTTTAATTTCTAATTTCACTTCCATGGTTTCTAATTCCATTACAACTAAAAGTCTAAATATGTTGCTCTATTTTTATAATAGACTAAGGTTATGATAATTACTAATTACAACCAATAGAAATCATATAGAAATTAAATTCCCATTTAAACAGATCAGGCCCTAACCCAAGCATAAGCATTCAAGATGATGTTAAATCTATGAACTATAGATTAAATTTGCATTTCTTGACTTTGGCAAGTCTATTTTTTATTTTTATTTTATTTATTTATTTTATCGGCATCAAGATTAGTCGTTATTGTTGACATCAATATCTAAAATGTTAGAAATCTTAATTTTTAAAAAAATTTAAAATAATAAATATATATTCTACCATTTTAAAAAATTGAAATATTATTATTTATATTATTATATTCACTACATTTTTTTTTATGGATTATTTTAGGATATATAATAGATTTTTTTTACTCAATCTCACACATTGGTGTCCAACCACAGGAGTTAATAAATATTTGATCAAAAATATTAACATATTTGATCTATTTATGTCATTGTTGAAATTGATACGAAAAGTTGTGGGTCTCCACTTGTTAAATTAGAAGAATCAACATGAAAAAAGGTTGTACTAGAAGAGCAATGTAAAAAAGACGTAGATTATTTTTTTATAATAAGAGAACAAGATTTGAACCACACATTTCTTGATCGCTAACACATATATATGTCAAATGAGTTATGATAATCTCCAGTGGACAAAAAATTTGTAGATAATCACCCATTCAACATTGACATATGTTTGTTAGAATTGACACATTGACTATGAATTTGTATTGGAATGACAATTAATATCATCATCAACAACATTATTTTGATATCGATCACATCAATATCGATATAACAATACCATCGATATTGATTTATAAGAGGTGTAAAATAGTGTTTGCAATAGAAATTGTATTGCATCAAGTTATTGAGTTAGGTTTACATTTGGCTTTTTGAGTATAGAAAGGTTGTTTTCTATCAAAATTTATTTGTGTATGAATTTTATTTTGCAATTTGCCTTTTACTTTTCTTTACAATTGGCTACCAAACAACCCTTCTCTCTATAATTTGTTCTAATTTCATGGAACTATATATATATATAAAAGTTAATTATTTGAAGAGAGTAAAGATCAAAATTGAAATATTTGGTATTAGTAAATACATATAATTTATTGAATTAAATTTTTATATAGGCGTGGAATACAAATTGCATAAATCTCTTACTTTTTTTTTTCCACGTGAATTTTATGAAAAAGATTTTATATTACAATATTACGTATTTGAAAAATTCTATATACGACTTTTGTTAATAGCGTGGTAAGATCTATAAACACAGAAGTAGGAGTACGATACTAAGTGGGAAGTACTAAGAAATTTTTATAAACTTATCGTATTTAATCTCTCCTAGATTTCTCTGAGTTTACTTTAATTAAAAGTCTAAAGTAGTTGTTTAAAGATTTTAAGATCAAATTAAAATGAAGGTACAATTTGGTGTAGAGTGTGAACTCAACTTTCATTTAATGTCATGGTACGAAAAATTTATTGATGATTTTTATGTGAATGTTTCCTTTTTTATATATATTTTTTAGTTTAATAGTTAAAAGTATTAAATTCTTTTAATGATAATTAATATCATCTTTATCTATTATCTATTACTTTTTTATGTTTCTATTCTATGTTTAATTATAAGATTTGTAATGTTAAGAGATTATTTTCTCCTCATTGTTCTAAACATGAATGCTTTTGAGAATGGATTATTCATACAAAAATCTTAGTTTTCAATTCTTTCCGTTTAGAATTGTCTAAGGTTTGAATAATTCAAAAGAAAGATGAAATATATAGAAAATGTTTGGTTATATTTTGAATTTGGTCATGTTTGTTGACGTACCTAACTTGGGCCAATTTGAAGAATTAATGTTATCAAATCAATGTCACCCTCAATTAGGCTGCAGGCAGATTAAATTAAATCTATTTTGTACCAATAATATCCCCATTTATTAAATCTGGGCTGTCATATATTCAATTTCACTTTCATTTCCTCAACCTTCTTCCCTATACATTGCTTTCCATTAAATAATTTATAATTCTATGTTCTTCCTTTTACCTTCTAATTCTATTTACATATCTAACCTTTCGCTTTTACAATTTGATATTAAACTATTTTATTTAATACAATCACCAATTACATTTTAACTCTATACATATAAAAAGAAAAATAAATCGTATATATTTGTAATTTAACATATTTAATGTTTTTTTCTATTAGAATTATATTCAAATTATCAATAACTATATTGATCATTTGACATGTTATATATATAATTTTTTTAAAAAGCAAAATAATAACAATTGGTCAAACCACATTCATGTTTATGTTATAGAGGCAATAAATGTAGTTAAGTAATGGAAATTCATGTCCCACTTAATTTTACTATTAATTTTAGGAAGAACTCGAAAGAAAGAAAAAGAAAAATAATAGTAATTTTGAAGATTATGGAAAAGTGTGATTAAGAACGGACCTTTCTTTTTCATTACTATTTCTTCGGTTTAGTTTGTAATAATAATAATAATAATTTTGAAACTTCCCCTTTTAAGTAATTGGTTGACTTTAAAGAAAAGCAAACTTCCTCACACAACATCACTATATTATGAACTTCATCAAACTATTTACAAACAAAAGGGTAGTTATTATTAGTTGTTATCACTCATAGAATGATATCAGTGATGGAAGTCATCACTGGTAGCATGAAGAAAGATTGAAGGACAAAATTGATATTTTAAAAAAATTTATTATATGATCGATTAAAAATTGCCATTTTTGCGAATAATGTTTTTTCTTGTGTTATAGATTATATTTATATTCTAATTTATCCTATTTAGTACAATTTTTCTTAAAAAATATAGTAAAGTCCATCAATCTCTCACTAATCTATTTAACTTCTATCATTAATATAATTTTAATTAAAATTTTACTTTCTCCCAAGGTTTTTTTTTATGTGTCAATGTTATAATTAATTTTACATGTCCAATTATTTACACCGATATAATGGAGATTGAATTGACATATACAATATATTGTAAAATAATTAAGAAATATAAAAAAAAATGAACAAGTAAATAAATATAAATATTAAGAGTTTTAATTCATTGATAATATTTTAATTCACATTTCATTAATAGGACAATGTATAAATATAGGCTATGCCTAATTTTCAAATATGATATATCACTTTTTGTACATAAAAGAAAAAAGATAGTCATTCTAAAAGAACACTGTCACGTGACAGATTTCTATTAGATGAAGATTGAACTACACAATAAATGAAATTGGTTGCTACAAAGCAATTTTTTTATTCTTTCGACACTTCCATACTCATTGATATTTTTTAAACATTGTTTATACTCATTTGATGAACAAGTTACGGAAATCAAAGTTTAATAGATGATAATAAAATTTCAACAAGAGGATGTTTGGTTCCACCATTTTTATAGATCTAAATGCATTCAAAGACATAAGTTAAATGCATCAATTTAATCTAACATATGTTTGAAAAAGTTTAAATCTTCTTTCATTTTTAGTTTTGTGGTTCACTCGCTTGGTCGTTCTACTTTTTATTATTATTATGGAGTTCTACCTTCTTCTTCTATTAAAAAGTGTATGAGATCCGTTGAAAATCTTGTTTCTCGAACTGATTTTTCTCTATTATGCACGAGAACTATGTTTTGATTCAAAAACTAAAAGCACTCATTCCTAAAAATGAATTAAAATAAGAAATATTGTTTTCTTTTTTCTCTGAATATAAAATTCAACAAGTAAAACTTAGTTGGTTAACAAAATAGAACCTTTAACACTCCACAAGTTAACAAAATAAATAAATAAATCAACAATTATTTTAGTTGCATGAAATCCATGAATGCTTTTTTAAAAAGATGCTTTATTTTTTCTTTCTTCCTTTAATTATTTGATCTTTTGCAAATTCCTTCCTTGCATACACAATCTCCTTCTCTAAGCAACAAAAAATTGAACATTTTTTTTTCCTTTGTGGAGAAAAAAGAAAGGAAGATTTTTTTCTTAATATAAGATTGAGAATAAACAAATATATTAATGTTTTGATTTAATTAGTTTTGATTTTTTTTTTTATGTGTGAGGATGAAATAAAAATGGGCTAATGTTCTAAACACAACAATCAAAATGGTCTAAATCACTTATAAGATTTAAAATCTATTTTTATCCCTCAATTTTCTAAACTATTTTTTCAGTCATAAAATCTAATTTAATATCTTTTTTGTTCTTTCTTTTGACTTTATTAGGCATTGTATTTCAATCCCTAATCAAAATTATTGTTGTTTTTCTAAATTACATAAGGTGCTTTCATTTATATTTAACAAATGTTTGTTCACACCCTAAGGAAACAAAAATAAAAACAAAACACACATGATTCTTGGCAAAGACTTTTTTGAAAAAAATTGCATGCAATTTAAAGATAAATAATATATAATTCTATTACCTTGATTTATATGAGCATAGTCTCATGTAACACTATTAAATAAATGTAGGATTTGAATCTCAATTTTTTTATAGATAAAATATATATATATATATACACATTAATTCATTGAATTATACTAAATATTTTAAAATCTTGATCTCAACAAAAATGTCAAAAGCTTAAAATTTACTAAAAATCATTAAAAATCATTAGTAAAAATATAAATTGACACGAAATTTTAAAAATTTATAAAAATGAAAATATGTAAATGAATGAATAAATATTTAATCTTTTTAAAAACAAGTTTAGATGATTATTAAATATTTGATAGAAACTATATGGTCATTAACAAAGCATTTTAAAAACTAATGAAACATTAAAGTAAAATCAAACTAAATGTTAAGATCAAAGGTTAACATTAGTCAAAGAGACATTAAAATTAGATTAGAAACGCAAATTTTAATGAGAAAGTAACATACAAAGAGAAAAATGTGAGAGTGAAATAATTTGATAGCTATATAATGCTATTCCACCATTGTTGAATAGATCAAATCTTGTGTTTGCATTTTCATCCAAGGTTAGATTAGAGAGAAGAGTGAAAGAGCAATGGCAGCCTGAAAGAGAGAAAGAGAGAGAGAAATTGAAATAGAACGTATATTTCTCATATATAAAAAATGTGTTCTAGTTCGTTTCTCAACTGAACACTCAAAATCCCTTCTTTTTCTATATTGAACCCAAATCGTGTTGTTTCCAATCCAGTTTCAGCAAAGATCGGAGAACACCCAACTCGATTTTCAACTCATTTTTCCATTTACACACTCAAAACCCCCATGTTTGAAGCAATTGCTTTGTGGGTCATTCGATTTTGAAGGTGAAATGAAGAAATTAAGGACTTACTATATGCATTTGAGACACCCACCAAACATGGAGCGGCGATGGATCTTCCCGTTAGCAATAGGCTCGATGGTTTCTCTGTTCCTTCTCTTTCTTTCAATGGTGGCCTCCCCCGGAGGGACCCCTTTGTTTCCGTTTTACAAATCTGTGGCTGTTTCGAGTTCGTTCTTTGTTGAATCGAAGCTTCATCCGGTTCCAATTTCATCGCTCCCTCCGCCGCCGCGATTTGCGTACCTAATTTCGGGTTCAGTCGGAGAGGGAAACATGTTGAAAAGAACGCTTGAAGCTCTGTACCATCCGATTAATCGGTATGTTTTGCATTTGGACCTCGAATCGCCGCCGGCGGAGCGGCTGGATCTGCAAAAGTATGTGCAGAATCATCCCATTTTTAAGAAATTTGGGAATGTGAAGGTCATCACTAAGGCTAATCTTGTTACATATCGAGGCCCAACTATGGTAGCTAATACATTGCACGCGGCGGCGATTTTGCTGCGGGAAGGTGGTGATTGGGATTGGTTTATTAACCTCAGTGCTTCGGATTATCCTCTTGTAACACAAGATGGTGGGCTTTTGTTATTGTTCATTTCAGTCTCCTTTATTTGGGTTTTTCTCTTATATGAGAACGAATTTTGTTGATGGGTTTTTGAATTTTTTGGTAGATCTGCTGCATACTTTTTCTTACTTGCCTCGTGATCTTAATTTCATTGATCATACCAGTAACATTGGATGGAAAGAGTAAGCGAACTGCTTCTTCTTTGGCTTGTTTTTTTAAAAAGGGTTGATATTGAAATTGAGTTTTGATGTTTGTAGGAGTCAGAGGGCTAAGCCAGTGATTATTGATCCTGGGTTGTATATGTCGAAGAAAGCTGATGTGTTTTGGATTACACAGCGTAGAAGTGTGCCAACAGCCTTTAAACTCTTTACAGGTAAATTTTGAAAAAAAAAAAAATTCTGTTTCTTAGAACAAGAATTTGAATGACCATGGTTTATGTGAGTTCTGTTTTGATTTCTATTAATCTTTCTTGTAGATTAGAGATAACAAATGATTTCTCTTTTCCCTTTTGATGTGTGTATGATATAAACTGAAACAGAAAACTCAAATTGCTTAGTTTTTGTTGTAGTCCTGCTATTGGAATTGCCATTTAGATATTGACTTATGATGTAGGTCTCATAATCAATTGTTCTGAGTTAATGGACTTCTGAGTTTGCTAGAAACTTATCTTAGATCATTCAGTTGATATTGCTACATGAACTTCATAATTTGCATCCGTTGCTTCGCAACTGCTGATCATTGTATCGTTTATGCGACAACACATTTATACTATCTTCATTTCCTAAGAAACAGATGAGTGGAACAAGAAATTATTTAATTGCCTTAATGTCTTGTTTCTTTTGCTTTCAAAGTGTCGCGGGACTATGCAACTTTTACGTATTTTCACCTTCATGTAGTCTATAGGTTTTTTCTATTTTATCCACAATGGGTTGGCTTAGTGGTGCAAAGAAGACAGTCTTAATAACTAATTAAGAGGTTATGTGTTCAATCCATGGTGTGCACCTACTTGTGAATTAATTCTCTACGAGTTTCCTTGACAACTAAAAGTTGTAACGTAGGTTGTTATGTTAGATTAGATTAGTCAAGGTGCACATAATCTGGCTCGGACAGGATATCTAAAAAAAATATATGTATTTTCTATTTTATGTTTACATCTTGAAGAAATCTAGAAATTACAAAGAATGGTGGCAAAAGCTTCAAGATTTGATCATTATGTTATTAATCTAAATTAGAATTTGAAGGCCATTCAAAAGTATATATCTTCCTTCTCACTGTACGTACTTGAATGCCTTGGTGCAAACATTTTCTTATGCTTTAAGGTTATTACAAGTTTTGGTGGAAAATCTCAAGTACTTGCTTAGAATATGATTTGATGATGGGAAAATTTTCATGTAGGTAATACAAGGATATTCATTTCATTTCTTGCCTGCATGAAGTGTAGCCTTAGAATCATAAATGATACGATGGCATAGACCATGAACATGATACAAAAAATGGAACCACTGACAACATAGAACAGCTTGAAGGATGTAGACATATACTTTCTTTTCTTTTCTTTTTGGTTAAGATTAGATCATGATGTTGGATTTCTTACCTATAATTTTTATTGTTTCAAATTTAGATTATGTTCTGGATAGAACTCATTATTTTCTGTGAATATCGACTGAATGTTTCATTTTGCTCACTTTTTGTATGTAATTCGTGAGCATATATCTTAGACCATACTGTAGTTCAGATCCGACAATCTCTAATCCCTATCTTTCTTTGAACGGATGAATTTTTCTTTAGGAGTTCTTTTACTGAACTCTTGTCTTGCCTTATCACAGGGTCCGCTTGGATGGCACTTTCTCGGCCTTTTATTGACTACTGCATATGGGGGTGGGAAAATCTACCTCGAATCGTCCTCATGTATTATGCAAACTTCATATCTTCCCCAGAAGGATACTTCCACACCGTCGTCTGCAACGCACAACAGTTCCAAAACACGACTGTGAACAGCGACCTCCATTTCATATCATGGGACAATCCTCCCAAACAGCATCCTCACCATCTCAATGTCAATGATATGCAAAGGATGGTGGATAGCAATGCTCCATTTGCAAGAAAGTTCGTTGGAGAAGATCCTGTACTCGATGAAATCGACAAGCAACTCCTACATAAACATCCCAACATGGTAGTTGCTGGTGGTTGGTGCATTGGAAGCCACGAAAATGGAACTGATCCATGCTCCATCACCGGCAGCACTAATGTATTGAAACCTGGTCCTGGAGCAAAACGGCTCGAAACCCTGATCAACTCTCTATTATCCGAAGAGAAATTTCGACCTAGACAGTGCAAATAAAAGGAGATACAACATCATCCACGACATACTAGAAATCCCAAATGGATAAATTCACGTCATGGAGAATTGGGAAGGAAATGGCTGAAATGTACACAACTCCATCAGTAGGTTACTAGAAATGGTTCAGCCATATCCATTTCTATTAGTCTTTTCTTTCTTTCTTACAAAGCTTCTTGACAGGTTTATTTCCACAATCCCTTTGCTGCTGCTGCCAACACTTGTGTTTTTTGTTACACTGATGCCTTTGTAATACCCAAATGGATGGAAGAATTTGGCTGTGACTGATCAGTTGATGAAATGTATGAAAAACTATTAGTACAAAATTCAGTCAGAATCTTTGTAAGGCCTAAAATATAGTTTTCTTTCCCTTATAAAAAAAAGGTTAGTTACTTTCTAAATTTGGTTCTTCAGGTTTAAGAATTTTTGTACTAGTCTTAGAAGTTTGATATGATAGGTTCTTGTCCTTATTGTTGTTGAAATTTGGGTATGAAGTTAATCAATAAAATTATAATTTTTTCCTTTAAATACTATTTTTTGCAACTTTATTCATTTTAGTTTTCACTTTTAAAAAATGGCTATTTTAATAGAAATTGTCACTCAAAAATATAATTATAATGGATTTAGTTCATATATTTTATAATTAAAATTTATTTTTTATGGTTTATTTATCAAATTATAGATATTATTTATAAGATTTTATCCAACTTTCTTCAAACTATCAATCAAACTTGTAATTTAAATAAATTTGAACATATGATCTTTTGGTCAAAGCAAATAACTTAATTAGTTAAGTTACTTTTAAGTTTAAACATTTCATTGTTTAGAATTATATTATGAGTTAACATGGACATAATTCAATGATAAGAGGTAATAGAAGTTCAATTCAAAGAAGACATACTCTCTCAAATGTCCCCCATCTCCATTGTGCACTCAAGAAAATAAAATGTTTTTAACTATTTCTCCTTTTAAAATAGTGATTAATTCAATCAATGGACTCGAACAAAAAAGAACTCAAACATATATTTTAAGAACCAATTTCACAAGAAAAAATATATGGGTCTTTAATTAAGATGATCTAAAATGGTATACCATATTACAAGATTGAGTTAAAATTTTCAAATTTTTCAGAAATGTCCTAAATTAACTAATATTTTATACAAATATAAGACCAAAATAACTAATTTATTAATCTTTATTATTAATAATATATTAAAAAATAGAAAAAGTAAAAAAAGAAAGTAGATCATAATTAATATTTGCATTTATTAGATATCCTAATTAATTTAATTAATTCTATTAGAAATAAACTTGTAGAATTGAATTAAAGTATTGAGATTATATATTTATTCAAAATAATAGGACTTTGACTTTGACTTTGATTTGGACAATAATTCCAACAAGGAGGGAACCATTGATGCTATTTTTCTCTTTCATGGCTATAGCTTCTCATAAATAATATGCCCTTTTCTTTATCACTCATTTTCTATATTTTCTCAATTCCATCTTAATTAAATAAATACATAATTACATCAATTAACATCAAAACAAGTCTCATGTCTTCCTCTATAATCTTTGAATTAAAAATTTTAAAAAAATAATATCTTCATTTAAAAAGAAAAAACACTTGTGAGAGTATCGATTTCTTTTTATATTCGTGAGTGTTCGAGCCTGAACCAGCTTGTGTGAGAGTATCGATTAAAACACTAAACTCTCTTCTGAATAAATCAATTTCAACTTTTAGTTAGCATTTACCTTAAGTATCATTCCTCCATCAATTCTAAAGTTCATTTTTTAAAATGATTTTCTAAAATTGACGTATAAATTATTTTAAAAAACAATCGTGATTTGATTGTATGAAATCAATTAAGAGTTTAGATGATACATATTGTAAGTTTACGTTTTTTTTTAATTTGAAGGACATAAATTAATACACTTACACAACAAGGATGAAACAAAAATAAATATTTGAAATAATGAGAGTTTGTTTAAAAAAAATTAATTGCAAGTACAAGTTTTGACAAATACTTGTTTGTTTCAACACTTTTCAAACAATATTCAATGTAGGGGTTATAAAAAAATTGATAATCTAACCGATTCGGATTATCCAAAGTTGGATTGGTTTAAATTTTATGTTGGATTGAGTTATAAAATTGGAAAAAAAATATTTGAGGCGGGTTACTAGGTCTTGTAGACCCAACCCGACACGGTTAGGCATATTATATATATATAAACTAAAATATCTTTATGTGATTCACTGCAAACCACACCCTGCCGCTCGCCCGCAGTCGCCCCATCTTCTTCAATCTTTAGTTTAGCTTCCTCCTTGTCTGCTTGGCCTCCTCCTCCTCCTCCTCGACCACCCAACATCCCCCTCTCTGTCGCCTCGTCGGTCTGGCCTCCCCCTCTCCGTGTCCAGTTGCTCGCACTTCAAGCCACTCGTCCTCTTGCCCTTGATACCGTTCACTGTCTTTCATAATTTTTATCCACTCGTCCTCCCTGTCGTCTGCCTTCCCGCCAAAGCCGTTTGGGGGAGGGTTATGGAGAAATTGTTATGATAAGATGTGTTTGGGGAAAGGTTCCGTAGGTAGTGTTATAAAATTTGTTTTTTATTTTATTTTTTAAAAATTCATATTATAAATTCATACACAAATTTCATATACTTAATTTATCAAACTGTCCTAGTTTTTTTAAAACAAATTGTCATAATTTTTTTAAATATGACGTTCATTTTCAACCTTTTTTTAAGTGTCGTGACGTGCGAATGATTTTTTTTAAAAAAAAATTCATATTCTAAATTCTATACATAAATTTCGTATATTTAATTTACTAAATTGTCATAGCTTTCGTAAAACAATTTGTCTTAATTTATTTAACTACAACTTTCATTTTCAACATTTTTTTAAGTATACGTACTTTTCAGTAAATTGGTGTGACAGGTAACCCATAAACATGTAAATAAATGCAAATAACAATTGGAAATATGAACTCAAAAACCGAAAATAACAATCAAGACTTTTACCAACTCTAGTTTTGTTTTCTAGTGAAAAATTACAATGAATCTAGTTTTAGGTTTCTATTCAGTTTATTTTAGTCTACTTTTAAAATATTAACTTTAATTTTTATTCTTTTTAAGAGTGATCTATATAATCTTAAAATATTTATTTTAGTCATTCTACAACAGTTATTGGATAAAAAATTCATAAACCTACCATCTCTATAACAAAATATTTGTTATGTTAATTTAACCAAACTTAATTTCATAATCAAAATAATGTTATGAATAGTCTTATGGTTTGCTAATTGTTGTAATCAATTTATGGTAGTATGTTAAAATTGTATCATTTTTTTTTTATTGAATTGACATTCCTTAGCTATATAAGCTAATTAACAAAATACAATAAAGTTGAGATTGATATCAAAATTTTAATTTCACAAATACATTGATATGAATTCTAACGTAGAGTTGATTGAATGTAACTAAATTAAAATTTTAATTGTGTAATCACAGTAAATTACCTAATTAAAATTAAAATTAATAAAAATCAAATAGCTACCGAAGGAGATTTAAATTCATACATATTATCAATAAATGTAAAAAAAAAAAAAACTTGCAAAATTTTAAAACATCACATTCAATGATGTATTTGTATAAATGTTGCAAAGTTGAGATAAATGTAGAGATAAAACTTGGTGTTGCCAAGCTAATTTTCATTTGTTGTTAATGATTTCAAAGTTTATATGATTTTTATAAAAGTCTTTCAAATAAACCATTTTTTTTTTTTTAAGAATAGAAAATTTGGTGGGGAATTTAAAGTATATGTCATTTGACATATTTCATTTTTATTATATTGTTACTCTTTTGGGAATTTTAAAAATAGTATATTTTATAAAATATCCATCGTCTATAGCAAATTCTATAATTGATAGTCATTGATATGGATATGCTATAGTTATAAAAGACTACGATAGAATCTAAAATTTTAAATATTTTAGTTTATTTTACTATTAAAAAAAATGTCCCTTACCATCTAACTAAATAATTTAATAGGACCGATCTATAAAATTAAAATTGAGCTTTTAAATATTTTCATTTCACTATTACAAACTGTTGTCTCCTCCTTTGCTTAAGAGAAACGATTCTACTACCTCAAGTTCCACCGCCGGAACAGAGACGTTAGTATTGCATCTTTTATTAACTACATAATCGAGAAAGGCAAGGCGGCGGGGCTTAAAAACCGGCAACAGAAGCTTTATATGAACAGCTCCAACAAAGATTGGAGGCATGTCCCTTTTGAGCATCCTGCCGATTTTCGAACTCTGGCTATGGATCCCACGAAGAAGCAAGAGATTATTGATGATTTGGTTAAGTTTAAGAATGGGAAAGCGTATTATTAGAAAGTGGGGAAGGCTTAGAAACGTGGGTATCTTCTGTACGGTGCGCCGGGAACTTGGAAGTCCACCATGATCGCCTCCATGGCGAATTTCATGGAGTATGATGTTTATGATTGAGGATATTGATTGCTCTCTTGATCTCAACGGGCAGAAAGAAAAAGAAAACAAAGGAAAAGAAGAAAAACCCCGTTAAGAAGGGTGAAGAAGAAGAGGAAAAACAGAGCAAAGTGACAGTTTCTGGGTTGAATGTCATCGACGGAATATGGTCGGCGTGTGGTGGAGAGAGGCTGATTTTTTTCACGACGAACCACAAGGAAAAGGTTGATGAAGCTTTGATAAGAGGAGGAAGAATGGACAAACATATAGAGATACCTTATTGTGGTTTCGAAGCTTTCAAAGTTGTTGCTATGAATTACTTGGATGTTGAATGGGATGAATAGAACGACAAAATTGGGGAAATGTTGGAGGAAACAGAGATGAGTCCGGCGGATGTGGCTGAAATTTTGACACCGAAGTATGAAGGTGAAAAAGGAGAGGAGTGTTTGAAGAGATTTGTTGAAGCTTTTGAGAAAACAAAAAAGGAAGCTGAGAAGAAGAAAAGCAGCGGAAGAAGCTGAAGCAGTAAAAATGGCAGAAAAAGAGAAAGAAGAAGAATCAACTGAGAAGAAAAACAAAGATAATGAAATTAAAAGCAATGGAGTTGGTGCTAAAGAAGTAAAAGAAAATGATCACATTGAAGAAAGCAATTAATATGTATGGAGATAAAGCCCTTTCTAAAACTCTATTAGAAACTTCGTAGAATTATGGTTTCATAGTTGTGCTAGCAATGAAAATGGGCCTTAATTTTGGGCTTCCATTTTTAACAATCTCTCACCTACAACTACAAGACCAACAAGCTATCATGTCTACCTTCCAACTATACTGAAAATTTTGCAAAATATAACCAAATTTCTCAAACTCTATCAAAACATATGAATCAAATAATTGACAGGTTTTGTTATATTTACCTTACACAAAAATATCTCTTATATCATTGATAGTATCGAAAATGTATTATCTAATCATGCTTAATCGGTGATTGTTCTATAATATTTATATTTCATTTTGATTATTTCATAAGTTTCAAGAGTAGAAAAGGTGGAATTTTTGAAATTGTTCCGATTATGTTGGAGAATGAAATTGTTAGCTTCTCCTTCCATTCCATGAATGAAAAAATTCTAACAAAAAAAATAGGGAGATAAAGAAAAGGAGAGATTAAGAATAAGAGAAAAAAAACAAAAAGCTAATAAGATATCATGTGGGCATGCCTTATTTGTGTTCTAAATTTATGTGGACAAAATGTTCCCAGTTGTAAAATCAAAAAGGAGTCTTGTGTTCACACATTCGAATTAAAACCACTTTCCTCTACATTTCCTTTACTTTTTAAACACGTTTTGCAAATTAAATTCTTATTTTATTTTATTTTATTTTATTTTACAACTTTTTACCCTTTTTCTTTACCATTAATATAATTTAAGTAAATTATTTGATTATATATTTCTAAGAGTTATTACTTGGAAAACCTTAAGCATAATATTTAGATTAAGAAAAAAAAAACACAAGGAAAAAAGATCAAACTTAACAACTAGGATTAAATATACATTAGGAAAATTACACATAAGATAAGTACTGCATATTGGAGAATATACCTAAAAATTATATATATTGGTATATAGTTATTGTATGACTGCTTTATACATAGATATAATGTAGATCATATAATTCAAATAAAAAAAAAGAAATGCAATTTAACTTAAATACCTTTAGTATATAAAGAAGTAAAATAGACATATGATACAGCATATAATATAAATGTTTAAAGGCAAATAATATATGTATGTATGTATGGCATATTCACAAGAACTTAAAACTAAAGCTTCACATTGCCAAGAGTCACATATTAGATTTTTTGGGTAAAAAGAAAAAATATAAATGAGAGGATATGGCCAGCTTTTTTTTTTTAGTATTGTGTTCACACGTAGGAAATCAAAAGAAAATTGGTCTACAAGTCTATTACTTTTCTAATCATTTTTTTAGAATTATAATGATTTAATTACCACTTTTTCTTCAAAAAAAATTTATACACAAAAAAAAAAAATAATAATAATAATCAATCGAACTTTCGTATCTATTGAGACTTGAAAATAAAAAGATAAAGAAAAAAGGAAGTTGGGACGAAGAATGTGAATGAGTTCATATATCTCACCCACTTACCACATAAATTACAAAAGTTTTGATACATTGCATCCGAACGAAGATTAAACAATAAAATTTATATACACATCCCATCTTTTTTATTTTCTTCCTTTCTTCTCTTTTCAATTCAACACCCAATCATCATATGTCACCTACTTTTGCTCTTTTCCTTTTTTTCTTTTTTTTTTTCATATTTTTATTGGTTTGACCCACCTGACTCAAAAAAATTTATTAATTGTTTATTCGAATTTTGATTATGAGATGAATGAAACAAAATTATTCTAATCAATTAAAACATTACATGTCCAATTTATGAAACAAAACTTCAAAAAGCATAAAATTAAATTAATCACTAATGTATAATCTATGAGAATTTTTAAATAACAATAAAATTTATTCAAACATAATGCAAAAAATAATAAAGGAGTGACGTTATTGACGTGATTCATTATTTAATAAATAAACCACTACAAACAAAATTTATCAAACTATTTAAACAACATTATTTAGAATAAGATAAAAAAAATTAAAAGGTTAAAAACATATTTTTAATAAAAGAAAAGGATGAAAACTAAAATTTGTAAATGAAATTAGAATCTAGAGTTTAATATTAATCATAGAAATATACCTTTTAAAAATATATATAATAAAATATGTTAGTGTAACTAAAGTTTTAAACAAATATTTTTATGAAATTTTTTGAAATTTGATCGATTTAACTTGAAAACTAAATATTAAAATTGGAAACATAATATCAATTTAATAAAAAAAACATATTTTTAAAATTAAAAATTTGAGATTAAGATATTTAATATATATATATATAAAGAAAATAAAGAAGTTTGTTAATAAGAAAATTATATAATTAAAATTGGAAATGTAACGTCCGTTTAATAAGAAAACGTTGAAAATTGGAGATTAGAATATTTAATATTTATATATATAGATAAACAAAGAAATAATTATCTTAATTTAATAAAGAAACATATGAAGGCAAATTATATATATATATATATAAGGTGGGACGTGGATGCAGCTGTGAAGTTGTGGATCCCTACACCACTTCATTTCCTCCTCGGGAATTTTTCCTACCATATTTTCTTATCTTATTTTTTAAAATAATATTTCTTATCAAAGTTTCCATTTTGACTCATATAATACAGAAAAAGCAATAAACATTTTTAAATAAATTCTATAATCCTTTTTAATATGTTTAAATAAAGAAATAAAAAAGATTTTTACTTTACACCATGTAAAGTATAATTTTTAATTTAACCTGACCGCTCTTCAAAGTTAGGGAGTAATTACACTATTTATTAAAATAGGTAACAATCTTGTAAATAATAATTAAGTGTACAATAATATTTAAGAAGGTTAATCGCCGTGTAAACAGAAATTAATAAAAACGAAGTTTCCTTAATTAATCACAAAATTGTTTTTTTCCTTAATTATAACAAAATTTGTTTATCCTTAATTAATAACAAAATAATAATTATAGGGTTTTAGAGAAATTTCCACATACAGACGAGAAGGGTGACTCCTTACCCTTTCTTCAACAAGGACTTCCACTCTGCAACAAATTCCCCTCCTCCTCCTCCTCCTCCTTATTTAAGGCCCCCTTTTCCTTCTCAAATTCTCCACCAATAAACCTTCTAATTCAACAATTTTCTCAAACAAACATGACCCCAATGCCCATGGGACAGCTCTGGAACAATGTCGGCTCTTTAATGGCCACCGCCATGTTCGTTTGGGCAATCATCCAACAATACTTCCCTTACCATCTTCGTGCCTACATCGAACGATACGCTCACAAGTTTATTGGGTTTCTTTATCCTTACATCACAATCACTTTCCCTGAATACACCGGCCAGCGTCTCCGGAAAAGTGAAGCCTTCACCGCTATTCAGAGTTACCTCAGTTCACGAACCTCAATTCGAGCTAAGCGTCTGAAAGCAGAGGCGGTTAAAGATAGCAAATCTTTGGTTCTTAGTATGGATGATAATGAAGAAGTTATTGATGAATTCCAAGGCGTTAAGATTTGGTGGACTTCTAGTAAAACCGTACCCAAAACTCAGAGTATATCTTACTACCCTACTTCCGATGAGAGACGGTTTTACAAACTGACGTTTCACCGGCGACACAGAGAAACCATTCTTGACTCTTTTATTAATCATATTATGGAAGAAGGAAAGGCCGTCGAGCTGAAAAACCGGCAACGGAAGCTTTATATGAACAATTCCGGTGGGAGTTGGTGGCATAAAAGTAGTTGGAGACATGTCCCTTTTGAGCATCCAGCCAATTTCCGTACTCTGGCTATGGATCCGAAGAAGAAACAAGAGATTGTGAATGATTTGGTGAAGTTTAAGAATGGGAAAGAGTATTATGAGAAAGTGGGAAAGGCTTGGAAACGTGGGTATCTTCTGTACGGTCCACCAGGAACAGGGAAATCCACCATGATCGCTGCCATGGCGAATTTCATGGAGTATGATGTTTATGATCTTGAGCTGACGTCTGTCAAGGATAATACAGAGTTGAAGAAGTTGTTGATCGAGATTTCGAATAAATCCATTATTGTGATTGAGGATATCGATTGTTCACTTGATCTTACGGGGCAACGGAAGAAGAAAACAGAGGAGGAGGGAGATGAAGTGAAGAATGAGATTGAGAAGAAGGCTAAGGAGGAAGAGAAGAAAGAGAGCAAAGTGACGCTTTCTGGGCTGTTGAATTTCATAGACGGAATTTGGTCAGCGTGTGGTGGAGAGAGGTTGATTATTTTCACGACGAATCACAAGGAAAAGCTTGACGAAGCTTTGATAAGAAGAGGAAGAATGGACAAACATATAGAGATGTCTTATTGTGGTTT
>CM046886.1:21676760-21707255 GCA_025688845.1 Cucumis hystrix | reverse complement strand
AGAAGGAGAAAGAGGAGAAGAAGAAAGCTGAGGAAGAAGCAGAAGCTGCTAAAAAGGAAAAGGAGAAGAAGAAAGAAGAAGAAGAATCGGGTGAGAAGAAGGAATGTAGTAAATGCAATGGGATAGCAACAAGAGAGGTGAAGGAGAATGGTCATGTGGAGAAGAAACAGAACAATTGAAAAAGAATGGCAATGTACGAGGATAGTACATTTTAGACTTTATGTGTGTGTATGTATGGGCATGTTAATTTAGTGTGTCACTGAAGGTTTATATTTGAATCGATTGTTGTGTTAATAAAAAAAAATGGTTTGTAACATTGCAGTAGCCAATGCTCATGGATTGATTATGTATGTTATGATTTCTACTATCATTGATTCTCGATTTGTCATATTCTAATTCTGAGTTTAGACTTACAAAACTGGATATAACCATGGTAGAGTCAGATTAAAGGATGAATGACAAACCTTTATGACCTAAAAAATATATATTTCTTCATTTGGTTAAAGTACATATGAATTTCAACCAGGAGAAAGTGAATGATGGAATTACCAAGAAGACCTTATGACTTGTATGTTTTTAAAAAGATTGTATTAATTGCCAACTATGTGTTAACAGCCAAATATGTTATTTTTGCATTAGCTAGGTTATTTATCATTTTGGTAAGTTTCAAGGGTAAATTTTGATTTTGATTGATTTTGAAATTTGCTTTTGACTTATAATTTGTTGTGAAAAAAAATGGTGTAAGAATCGGACAAATGTGAGAAAATGAGAGTAGTTCTATAGAAAAAAAAAATATCTATATAAAATTTGTTTAAAATATAACCTTTCAAACTCAAAGAAAATTTCAAACAAATTGATTCACTATATAAGTAGTTTTTACTTTTTTTAAAAAAAAAAATTTACAAGGAGGAATATTAACGATGTTTTAGTTGACGCATACTGAACGCAAAGATATTTTTTAATTTTTTTATGATGATGAATTTAGATTGAGAAATACACTTTTGGATTACTATATATTATTGGAAAATACAAATACAGATGTAAAAAAGAAAGGTAAATACTAATCCAATTAAAAACACCAAGGAGAAAAAAAAAAGATAAAACTTAAAGATTCCGATTGGAATATATTATTAGGAATTTTAATAGTATATTGAAATTTTTTAAAAAAATGATTGTAAATAAGAAAATTTTAGATTTTATCGATATAGACATTTCCAAATTTTGTTATATTTTATAAATATTTTATTCATTTTGATATATTTAAATTTAAAACTCAAATAAAACTTAAAAACTTGTTTGAAGTACATATAAATATTTAAATAACATTATATATAGAAAATATATGTAATAATTATATATACTCATTTATTATAAAATTTCAAATGAGCATAAAATATATATGGAGTCAAAATGAGCGCTTACTATGAACCTCCTCTCATAGATTATTTTTAAAATAGACTAAATGTCTAAGGGCAAATAATTGCAAAAAGAAAAAAATGTATAGTATATCCACAAGAACTCAATTAAGGTTCAGAATGCCATGAGTCACGTCAATATTTTTGGATAGAAAGAAAAAATATACATCATGTTGCATGCTATTGTGTTCACACGTAGGGAGTCAAAAGAAACTTGGTGTATAAGTCTAATGCTTTTCCAATCATTTTTTACAATTATAATTAATTACTTAATTACCACTTTTTTGGAAACTACACTTTCGTATCTATCCATTTCCTTTTGAGGTTACAACAAAATCAAAAAAGAAAGAAAAAGAAAAAAGGTTTGACTCATTCTTAGTTGATTGTTGATTGGATTTTGTTGGCATTGGGTGATGGGCCTCTTGGGTACGTCTAACGCCTAGTAGGGTGCATTATACATCAACTTTGACATTAAATCTCTCTCTTACTATATGTGTGTGACATCATCTTCATTCGTACGCATTAATGTGCATTATACATCCCTACCTTTTTTTTCTTTTTTTTTTCTTTCTTCCTTTCTTCTTTTTTAAATTCAACAACCATTCAAAATATGACACCTGTCTTTACTCTTTTAATTTCTTTATATTATCATTTTGACTTATATCCAATCAACTTTTTTAATTAAAAGCCATAACCCTTTTTAATGTGTTTAAATAAAGAAAAACAAATGGTTTTACCTTACACATTTAAACTATAGTTTTTAATTTCACCCAATAGCTCCTACAAAAATTATGGATTTAGTTACTAGAGTTATTGGAGGATAAAATACTATAATAATGCATTTCTTAAAATTTATTACTAAAATATTGTTTTTTTTTTGGAATTTTTTACCAAAATATTGTTTACTTTGACATTTATTTTTAGACTCGTCCTATTTAAATATTAAAAAAAAAAAAAAAAAAAAAAAAAAACAACTATTAAAAAAAAAAAAAAAAAAAAGGGCAAGTTACTTTCCCTATTTAAAAAAAAAAAAAAAAAAAAAAAAAAAAGAAAAGAAGAAGAAGAAGAAAGAGGGGAGTCTATTAACTCTTTTTTTTCCCTCCATTTTTTTTCTAACCTTTTTTTTCTATTATATTGTTGCAAAATTTATATACCAAATTTTATTTCTTTTTTAATTTTCTTGACATCTTTACCAAATCTTGTATTAAAATTATCAATTCTTCCGCACAAATTCTATTTCACTTATATTAATTTTCAAATGGTTTTATCAATTAAGAATTATCTAAATAGATTTTACAAATGATTCTTGCAGTTTCATTTCTGTATATTGCTAATTTTTTTAAATATTTTGCTAATTTTTAAATATTTGACAATTTTCAAATTATAATTGTTTTAAGGGGAATTTTTAAAAAGAGTAGATTTTACAAAATATTTACAACTTATAGCAAATTCTACCAGTGATAGTCATTGATATGCTATAGTGATAGAATCCAAAAGTTTGTTATAGCTTGTAAATATTTTAATTTACTTTGCTATTTTTAAAAATGCCCCTTGTTTTAAACATATTATCTTTACGTTTTTTAAGTTTTAAATTATAAACGAGAAAATAAATCTTGTCTGGATTTAATTTAAGTTTTAAATTTTTTGATCTTTTGTATTTTTATTCTTATCTATTCAGAATCTTTCTTTTTGTAAAGTAAAGATTACGATAAGATTTGGGTGGGACAGAACCCCACTTATCTTTATCTTTTCGTAATGGTTACAAAACGACAAAAACAAAAAGTAAAGTAAACATGATAATTACAAACTGACATAATTACAAACTGACAAAAACTTAAAGTAAAGCTGATAAGATATGTCTGCAGCTGTCCTCGAGTCATCTTTGGTAACTTCTTCTCTCGTGGTGGTGATGTCACTCGGTTTTGTCTGAATGGCCATGATTGAGCTTACCATGTGACTAGTTGATTCGTTAAGAAAAGAATACATCCAGGGACTTACTCTCGGCTACCCCGCCATTCACTGCCCAAGCATCCTCATCTCTCTGGATCGGTCGGTCGTGGTAAGCATTTCTAACCGGAATCAATCTTTGCTGAAAAGCACTGGCCTGTGGTTGGTTATTCCACTTCAGTCACCTACCATCTACATCACCTCCCCTTCAATCGGAGATCACAAAAGCGACGATTACATGTTGCAGACTTGATATACTGGACTTTATATACATGACACAAAAATAATTTTTTTTTTCATTAAAACCTAAAATTAAAATCTAAAATTAAAACTAAAACCTATTGTTCATCCCGGTTGGAAATCCAAATAGGGATCTAATACATCGTAACTTGAATACGGATCGTAGTCAAGTTCGATGTCATTGACAGATGAATTTGAAGAGATGTCGTCATCTTCTTCAATTTTATCTTGTTTGTCGTCATCCGAGATGGTGTGGATGATTGTTTCCATGACCATTCGAAGATCTGCTTCTGATCTTGCACCAGCAAGAGAGGTCATCATTGAATTCTTTAAGAGAAGAAATTGGTCTTCTTCTTCTCGGAAAAGATGAGCGTTGGTCTTGAACCAATTGGCTATTTGATCCTTGTTGAGATGGGAATGGTCATATTTATCCCACCACTTGACGCGCAAGATCTTTCCTAAGATCTTGAACTTGGCTCTGGTTGAAAGCTGATGACTCCAGCAGAAGATCCAAGGCACCTGAGAGTAAAGCGAGAATCTATACGTCGGAGAGAGAGCGGACGAATAGATGCTATTTGAAAACTGATGATAAGCTTGTTGAACTTGTACCGAGAAAACTTTCGAAGTAAGCCCAAAATAACTCCACCATCTTTAGAACCAATTTGGAAAATTACATTTGTAGGATTTCCTACAGAATGCAATGAACCAAGAATGGTTATTTGAATCATACCATAATACTTTATACCATGCTTCCATGTAGTCACGGTAGGTGTATGTCGGCAGATTGAACGACTTGGAAAACTTTTGGGGGACTAGCATCCCTTGTGGCCAGTGGGACGGAGTAAGCACCCTGAAAATTTTTAGCTTTGAATAGACAATTTTTCCAGGTTGTTCTGATCCGGAATATGAGTGATCCCAGCAGAAGCCGTATCTACCAGGATAAACTCATAAAATTGTCTGGTCTTCTTGATATCTTTAGGCAAGAAATTGAACCCTTTAAGATAAACTTCGGAACTAATTACTTGGACAGAAGGTCCGTCAAATTCTGGTTCAATAACGATTTCTTTCAGAATTGTTTTGGTAAGATATCCTGTGATCGGAGGTCTTGGCATGAAGATTGCTGGTTTAACCGTCCGGGCATAAGATTGAGGTTTTAAAGGTGTCTTTGTTAACATGGGGTTTGGACTTAACAAAGTCATTGAAGGATCGGAGGGTGATTCGATGGAAAGATTCCTTGAAGAGGAACCTTGACGACGCCTAGAGACCGTTTAAAAGCCATGGTCCATGGCGTAATTGTCTGCGCTCATAGGTGATGGAGCAGACGATTGGGTTATAGGGTGTTTGCCCTTGGAAGAGCTAGCTCTGGAGGAGCTTGCTGTTTGGGAGGAAGTCGGGTTAGACTGATTACGGTTGTTTGGAGGCGGATGCCTCTCGAGTGGCCGAGGTCGGCCGAAATTGGGGAGCATTTGGAAGGCTTGGAAATGTCTTCAAGAGAGAGGATTTAGAGAGATGCTCTCTTGAGAGGTAATCAGCAAGGCAATTCTCACTGCCTTTTATAGGCTCGATTGTGAAATCAAAGCAAGATAAGATTGCTTGCCACCTTGCAAAGATTTGCTTGGAAACCAGATTCTTCACATCTTTTTCAAAGATGTATTTACTGGCCTTGGAATCCGTTCTGATAAGAAAATCCTTGTTGATAAGATCTCCTTGGAACTTCTGAACAGAAAGGACTATTGCGAGAACTTCCTTCTTGACGGTGGAATAGTTTCTTTGAGCATTATTCCAGACACCAGAGTAGAAAAGGACAAGAGATTTCTTGCCGTTAATTCTCTATTTGAGACAACCGTCGTAACCTTTATCTGAGGCATCGGTTTCGACGATCATTTTTGCTTTATCATCCACTAAAGAAAGGCATGAGATTCCTTTTGCTATGGATTTGATTGATTGGATTGCTCAGGTGTGCTCAGCCGTCCATGGATTGTGTTTCTTCTTCAGTCTGTCATAAAGGGGCAGACAAATTGTTCGGAGATCTTTGATGAAGTCGCTGATGTAGTTGACGCATCCAAGTAAGCGCTGTAGCTGGGTCTTATCCTGGATTTCATCTGGAAAATTATCCACAAAATCAAGAGGTCTTTAGATAGGCTTAACTATTCCTTGGTCGATATCAAATCCTAAAAATCTGATACTAGTTTGAAATAACTTGACCTTTGGTTCAGAAAGCACAAGGCCATTTGTTTTGACGATATTGATAAACAAATTAATATGCTTATTGAAAATGTAGACGATCGTGAAATCTTGATACTTATTGAAAATGTCATTCATGATCTTTTGAAACTCGAAAGGAGCATTCTTAAGACCAAATGGCATTACATTCCATTCGTATTGTCCGAAAGGAACGTTGAAGGCAGTCTTGTACCTGTCCTTTGGGTTGATTTGAATATGCCAGAAACCAAACTTCATATCAAACTTTGAAAAGACCTTTGCATTGGCAATTCACTTAAGCAAGTCTTGACGATTAGGAATCGGATACCTAATCCACTTGAGAACCTTGTTTAAGGGCTTGTAATTGATGACTAGACGAGGAAAATCTCTTTCCTTTTCTGCCTGATTATTGAAGTAAAAGGCCGCGCAAGACAATGGGCTCTTTGATGAGCTTATCAAACCTTTCTTTTGGAGATCTGATATCTCTTTGAAGCAGATATTAACTAAGTCCTTGCTCATTTGAATGGGCCTGGCCTTCGTAGGAATTTGGGCCTCTTTGAAGTTGTCCACATAGGGTAGGTCTACCATATGTTTCTTTCTGGTCCAGAAGGCGTTGGGCAGACTTGAACAAATCTCAGATCCTATCCTCCTTTGGATAGACTGGATTTTTAATTGAACAGAAGACTTCTTGATTTCTTCACTATCTTCCTTCCTTTGATGTCATCATGAAGAAATTCAATCTGCTTTTCCTTCCTAGAAATGAGATTGAGGCTTTGAACGATCTCACTCTCAATTGTCGAAAGATATCGTTGAATCACAGGTTTGAAAAATTCAAAGATGATCTCCTTGCCGAATTTCTGAGAAGTTAGTCCCTTATCAGAAACTGTGAATGGGTAAATTTGGGTGAGGAATGGTGTACCCACAATCACTTCCTCGGTAAGTCCTTTTACGAGGAGAAATGAGTTTACAAGGCATACGTCGTCTTTACATACATGTACCTTGGAAACTTTGTACTTGATTAGCAGGGCATTGTTACTCTCTCCTTTTAACGATTCCCTGGTAATCTCGAAGTACTTAGATGGAATTATCCCTTCCTGGATAACATTTTGATCAACTCATGAATCGATGAGGGTTGTTGCTTCAAATTTGTAGTCTTTGATCTTCAAGATGATCTTTGTCAGTCACTTCTGATTAAAGACTTTGCTGATAACATTGATACCGCTGGTTGAAGTCTCGGCATGATCGACATTATCCCTTGAACTTATCTGTTCTTGAATTGCTCCGACAACATTTTCATGATAAGATATCTGCTGCTTGTTTTCCTGCACTTCCCTGTTTAGGACTTTGATCTCGTGATGGAGGTCAGGAATCTTGGCTGGAACAGCTTTATCGCTTTCCAATTGATTCAATACCGATTGAAAGCTGAAATTCATCAGATCTTTGAACTTCTGATCGGGAGTTTCGAGATCTTTCCATAGCTTCAAAAGTAATCTCTTTCTAATATCATCGTCTTGCACGTCTTCGATGATATCTAGGAGACCTTTCTGGGTGCTGGTGAGGACATTAATGCAACCCGAACAAGGTATTGGTTCTTCGTAGTCTGTCTCTTCGTTAGACACTGAAGATGTATCAGAAGAATCTTCAACGATGGCATTGAGCAGATCTTCTTCTTCGTTTGAACTAGAAAATTCTTCGTCTGAAGAGAGTTGTTCAACTTTGATGATACTCAATAGAGATTGCTTCTCCTTCTCGTCAATCTCCATCTTGTTGATCCTTTTGAAGATAGGGCAACGATTCGCGTAGTGACCCTTCTTATTGCACCTGAAACAAGTGGGACTATCCTTGGAGAACTTTCGCTTGTTTCTTCCTTTGCCATGGTATTTCCGTTTTCTATTACCATGTTTGCTTGATTCATCCAGGTATTGCTTACGTAAGAATTTCTTTGAACGAGACTTCTTCCTGGATGGAGGAGTACTGTCAATTCCGTACTGCTTGCAGAAAGATCCTAATTCTTTGCGGTAAACACAATCTTTGGCGATCTTTGTAGCATGCCTTTGCTGTTGGCAGATTTCAAGGCATACCTTTTGAATTGTAGAATTAATATCCCCGTAAGAGATATTATCCCAATCAATTTATGATCCTCCATTGATAATGACCATTGTGGAGTAGAACTTTTCGCGGACATACCTTGGTAATCCTTCAACGTACTTATGCTTCCAGATTACGTCTTTACATGTCGTCAGGTTATAAAGACGCGACATAAAGGTGTCTTTATACCACTTGAAGTCACTCATCTTAGAGCACTTCATTCCTAGTAGAGCTTCCGTTGATTGGTCACTGTATAGGGTCGTTCGTCCTACAAAGTGCTTGATAGTCGTATAAATCAAGGTGTTGACTGAATTCGGCTAAATTGTAACATTGTCGCCATTGGGTCCTTGTTCTGTTTTCTCAATAACAACTTTCTTTATGGCTTCCCTGTTCTCGTTGGTTAGGTGATTGTGCCACCAACTTCGGAGGTTTCCGGTGAATCCTGCAGTTAGAGTGTCTACAATTTCCTTTTGACTAATTCTTCGAAGGTACCTTGTCGCTGCGACAAACATTTCTTGGAAGATGATCATCATCTGGCCCTCAGAACATCCGTTTACGTTCCAAGTTTCAATGTTATTTCCGTCAAAGGATCTGAAATCTGGCCGCAGGTCATCCCATCCTAGGTCTGGAGGAGATGGTCTCTTGTAGTGGTTCTTCATATCTGTGTTGTAGACTCTGATAGGAAGAAGTTTGGGAGATTCAGAGCGAATCGTATTAACATTTCCTACCCCAAAGTTGCCTGTTTCCTTCTTCGAGGACGTTTCTAGGCGATCTTTTGAGATAGAAGTTATTGAAAGCTTTTGGGTTATTTCCTTTAGAAGCTCATCAGTGTTGGATCCCTTTAGCTTAACGTCAAGGGAGTTTGGCTGCACAATGGGTCGGTTGGGATCAATTTTTGGTAATCCTGATCGACTTGGGGGTACAAGAACCTTTCCTTTTGGTCAGGCTTCATGTCTTCAATAGATCTTGATAGCGTTGTCAAGACCTTGTTGGAGTAATTGAGCTGCTGCTGAATGTTTTTTTATTTCTCTAACACCAACAGTTTTTGTCTTCTCTTCGTCAATTGTCTGGTAAGGGGAAGAGATAATTGCAGCACTTGGCATCTTGGGATGCGGGAAGGAAGCTTCTTCTTCAGGAGGATACTCTGATTTGATTTCTTTTCCCGCTGGAGTCTTCCAAGTGATTGGTTTGCTGAGAACTTGAATACTTGTTTCCTTAGCCTTTTCGTTCACTCGGGCTATGTAAGCGTCCTTAGTTAGGAATTTGGGTCTGTTATCTCAATCCTTTTGATTAATGTACTGATCAATATATTTGTCATAATAATAATCGTACATTGCCATGTCCTCGGATGATATGGTATTTATCTGGTTGTAGATGTTTCCATAATTTCTTTCCATATCAGTTTGAGTAGGAGACTGAGATCCTTCCGACCTTTCGTACTGAACGTTTGGAATGGATTGATCGAAGTCTACTGCCATCTTCATTGAGTTAGATCTAGCTATCGGATGTTCCTTTGTGGTTGATCTGAACTCCGATACACTTGATCTTCCATTGTAGATTTCTCTGCTTGGAGGATGATGGGTTTCTTCATCTTGAAACTGGACTTCGACGTGTCCATCATCATACTCGGTAATTTGAGCAGTACTACTTTGCCTAGTTCTGGGTGCAGTTGCATGCTCTATTGACCAGACTGGATTTCTTGTCAGTTTGCTCCAGTCTAAAATCTTTGGAACTGTTACAGAGGAACGTTCCAGATTGACTTCCATAAGCATGGTGTAGTTCTTGGGAGAGACACCTAAGGCCTTTGGAGAAGCGTTTGTGTACATCATCTTGTAGTACAAGACATACATGACTAAAAAAAGATAAGAACCATTTTTTAGTCGTAGTCCTTTGGCTCTAATATCTAGACTTAAGACGTCGTAGATATTCTTGTCTTGGAGAGCCACCGTGAATTCGGGTTTACATGTGAAGTAAACCGGTCCGTTGTCGAGGTTTGACTGAACAATCCTTAATAAGGAGTTAGAGAAGTTCAGATGCCTTTTGTCTCTGAGGGCGATGTAGATAGGAACATCTAGACCTGTCCTGAAGAGTGGTTTGATGGCTACTTGGACACATCCTGTGTAGATACCTGTAATTGTGTCTGCGACATAGCTTGATGTTTTCGTTTGCTAGGAGACAATATTTGGAGAAGTTTTGGTTTACTGGAATATTTTCTTCAGAGATTCTTACTATATCCTTTTCTTTGAAATTGAAAAAAGGATGAGCATAAATCTCTTTGGGTTCAAGCTTGGGAATAGACCAGTTTTGGAGTCTATTCTCAATATGGGATAATTGGTTCTCTATCTTGCTGTGTTTAGATAGAGTTTCATTCAAATTCTCAGAATCTATTTTGGAATTATTTGAAAAAGAAGAAGAGGTTTCAATTACGGGGGATTAAAGGAGAATTTCTTTTTAAGTTTAGAGATCATAGAGAAGAAAAGAGAGAGAGAGAATCCAAGAAATCAGATACCTAACTTCTAAAGTAATTCTAATGATTCTTTATTAGAAATAATCTTTTCTAGAGTCTTAGTTCTTCATTATAATTTATCAATCGATCTAATTTTAAGTGAAAGACTGAAGTTAATTAATCTAAATTCATTCATCGTTTTGTTCAAAGTTTGCTGGTTGACCAAGCCATACTCAAACTTACAAGAACAAACAATTACAAACTTAGAGTTATTGTCTTTAGCAATTCACTTAAAATAGAGAGACAAATAATAGTGAAGAAGTTTGGACAAAGAAAAGATCAGAGAGAATAAAGAACAAAAGAATAAAATTAGAGATTAACTACCATCCTTCCCAGATTCAGACAAATTTGGTATAATCTTTTAAGGTTTCTTTATTTGTTTATTTATTTATATATATATATATATATATATATTTTTCAATTTACTATTCTAATGTTTATATTCAATTGGTCTAATTTTTATAGTAACATTGTTACAAATAACATTTGTATGTACTTAAATCTCCAATTGGTCTAATTTTTATAGTAACATTGTTACAAATAACATTTGTATGAACTTAAATCTCAATTATATATCTAAGGTTTGGCAGAAGTGAAACTTGAGATTAACCGATTTAAGCTAAAATGAGAAATCTTTCTTTAACATATTGAATTATTATTAAGAAATTGGTAGTTCATTTCCAAAAATTAAAATTTTTTAGAACCGATAATTAATTTCCTTTGATGGATAATTATGATGATGATGGTTACAATGCACTTTTAATATCGTTACAATTTATTTTTATGTTAATTTATTAACTATATAGTGCTTATATCTCGCTAATATTTTAATTTTTTGTTTAGTAATCTTTAACCATTACAAAAAAAATAGATAATGAAGTAAAAAATTAATAAATACAGTCAATAATAAAAAAAAAATAGAAAAAAGAACCATGATTATGATTTTTTTTTTCTTTTGAAATATGATGATTACTTTTTAATAAATTTTCAAATTTTTTCACCTAAAACGAGATCAAGAAAATGATGAACTAACAAAATTCGATATAGTTTTATTCAAACTTTTCAAAATTTTATGTTTGACATAATTATAAAAAAAATTGTTATAAATACAATTAAAAGTTACCATTTCAAATAATATAAATAAATGATTCTCATATGTTTTAAAAGCTATTAAAATTACTATATCAGTAGAGTTATTAAATTGAATAATATATTATTAACTAACTATAAATTTATTTCTGTTTTAAATGATTGAATCCTACAATTTTGAAATTTGAATCCTTTAAAATTTTACTATTAGAAAAATAGCATGATAACAGTTCATAAAATTCAAGACTAAAAATAGATACGATTATGAATCATTTAACATATGTTCTCTAAATATATTATCTAACATCTTGAAGTATTGGAAAGGTTGATGAGATTTACAACTAAGTAAAAAGTATAAGTTTTTTTTTTTTTTTTTCGTTACTTCTTTGGAATACGACCAAACAAAAATAATAATTAAATAAAAAACATTTACTCATAGTTTTTTAATCAGAAAATCATTTAACATATGTTCTCTAAATATATTATAGTTTTTTCCTTACTTATTGAATTAAAATATATTTTGTATTTTTTAATTGTTTGTTTTAACTAGAGTTGTAAACTGGTTATCATGTTTTCAAGTTTGTTAGATTGACAACCCGAATAATTAATGCTCATTTCTATTTTTTTTCATGCAGATTCAAACATTTGTGATTTTATTATATGTAATTTTTGTGATTAATGTGATCGTAGATTTTTTTAGTGATTCAATCTATTTTAATTTTAATTTTTGTAATTTATATAATTTTAGATTATGTTTAATTTATATTATTAGCATTAAGTATGATTGATAAATTTGTTTAATAAAAACAAACAGACAAATTTATATTATGCTTAGAGTTTAATTTATATTGTTAGCCTTAACTATGATTGATAAATTTGTTTAATAAAAATAAACAAACAAATGTTGATTGTGTCTTCACATACATCAAATTTGTTTGGTCCGTTAAGTATTATATTAGCACGTATACTATCCTTGTTATTTGTCATATCAGAGTCAACTTATAGAGATTTAAAAACTATGTTCGATATTTGTCTATATTTATTTAGTTTTATAAGATTTTGTATATTTAAGATTTAATTATGTACAAGATTTATGGATTGTTTTTAAACATAATCTAGTTAGAAAATATGTTAAGGTTATTTTACAAGAGTTTTTTTTTATTAAAAAACTAAAGAAAAACTATTTATATTGGTGGAAAACAAAATTTGTTCCTCCAAAAATTGATAGGAAACAAAGTGTACATAGGTTAATCCATTTAAAGTATTCAATTGACCTTCTGTTAACATGACACACTTGGTTCGTTGAAACCTAGTGAAAACGACATCCAATATAAGCCTCACAAAACCATGAAAAAACTTGACATCGAAGAGAATATGGATCATTGGAGAGAAAACGGGAAGAAAATATGGAAATCAACTGTTATAACTAGCCAACACACCTTGATTTTGTGGTTTTTTAGGAAAGGGCTTTCAAGTGCAAGCTACTGTGAAATGCAATAACATAGTCAATTAGGTCTCCATCTATGCTCTCTTTCAACCATTAATACAAACATGACACCAAACTTGTCATTTAATCTAAACAAATCAACAAAAACAGTGAACCTCATTATGTAATGGGACAAATTGGACAAGTGCCACTTTGACCATCCCAAGCCACCCAAAAAGTTTCTAAATCTATACGTCACATTGAATCAAAATGGTTTATTATGGAGTCCGGATTTTTTTTTTTTTTGAAAAGGTAATATTATTATACAACAACAAGGAGGACCTCACAGCCTGAGGCCAAGGCACAAGAGCGGATAATGCTCACACAGACATGAAGAAAGCAAAAAACCAAAAGAAAGAACACCAACCAAAGCAACAAAATTAAAAACAATAACATAAAAAGGTAAAACAACACCACAAAACAAAGAAAGTAGCCAAACAGAAGGAATAACAACCCCACAGCTCGAGGACAAGCAAAGAAAGGAAAGACAAAAAGAATGGAGCTCGGATTTGTATAGTAATGACTAAATAGTATTGATCTTATTCAATGTAAATGACTGAAATAGTACAATATAGCAACCGCAGATCAACGAATTAATGAGAACTCAATTCGGTAAACTAGGGCAACTCTCTTCTCTCTCTGTTATCCTATCTCACAAGGATGAAACAAAAATCTAAACTCAACATAACTGCCTCTCCCTCCCGATAAAAATCTAACTTGGGCCATTGTGGTCCCCTTTGACACGTGCTACTCCCTTCTCCCCTTTACTATATTGTAAAACAATCGGTGGTCTTACATTCCCTCTCCAAATCCTCTTAATGATTCTGTAAGGACCGAAGAATTTAGGTGATAGTTTCTCAATTCCTTTTCTTCCAAAATAATACTTGTCTATAAGGACGGATTTTCAGAAAAACCATCTCTCCCACTTGAAATTCCACATGTTTTCTCTTCGGATCAACATACTTCTTCATCTTCTCTTATGTTGATCTTCTTCATCTTCTCTTAGGCTATTCTTAGATGCTCCTTCAAAGCACCTAGTGCTACATCTCTCTCCAGTGGTTCATCAAGTGTGGAATGAGGAGTTTCTCTATCTCCATAATAAATCGGTGGAGGTAGCATAGACAGCCTAAAAAGATGCTTCCTAATGATCTGTAGAAAGTGGTGTTATACCAATATTCTGCTCGATGCAACCACTCAACCCATTCTTTCGGTCGTTCTCCACAGAAACAACACAAATATATCTCCACTCCTCTATTCACTTCAGTCTGCCCATTTGTCTGTGGATGATATGCAGAGCTTCAATTCAGTTTTATCCCAGCCAAACTGAACATTTTGTTTCAGAAATTACTCACGAATACCTTGTCTCTGTCGAAAACAATAGAATTAGAATAACAATGCAACCCCACAATCACTTTTACAAACAGATCAGCCACTGTCTTATCTGTATATGCAGTGCTTTAAGGCCAAGAAGTTTGCATAGTTAGATTCATTAAGCGTCTATCTAAATCAAAACACCACTTCCAAACTAACACTCATTTCAAGCACAATCACTCAGTTACTCACAGAAATGCTTAATCGGTGCATCCTCTCTAAAGATTTTGATAGCTACAACATTTCAGAGTTCAACCTAAATTGGAGCGCTTTTATCTCTTAAACTTAATTATGAATCGGTATTGATTGGTCATAACTTGCTTTTTGATAGCTACAACATTTCAGAGTTCAACCTAATCCTTAGGTTTTTTTTTGCTCAATGTATAATTCTCTTGTACTATGAGCTTTAGTCTCATTTTTATCTAAGACTTGTTTCCCTTAAAAAAAATGCATAAGTCCAAATCAAACCTCAATCAAGAAAAACACAACTCATCCCTGAAATTACACGAAAGAGACAAAACACTCATTGCTCTTTGTTTAAAACAACCTACGCTTATTCGCACAATCACTCATTTGTTTTCCTTTGGTCCTTCATATATTAAACAAAATACTCACCAAATGTAAGTGGATAAGATAGAAGATTGCAAGGGTTGCTGTTTCTCTAGACTCTAGAATAAAAAAAAAGTTGGAAGAAATGTCAATTATTTCATAAACGTTCCCAACTGGTAATCATAACACATACATTTGTGAAGAAAATGGAGGACTACCACGTAGTAATGTGAATGTAAAAGAAACATTATATATTAGGAATCTTGTTTCTAATCAAGAATTTATTTCCTAACCATGTACTTGATGAGCATTTGTAGAATTTAATATCAGCAACCAAAAGCCATAAACTAATTGAAGATAGAGCGAGTTTATGTTGTAAAAGAACACCTTAGAATAAATATTAATAGAAGAACGCATGAATTTCAGCACACATGACAAAGTAAACTTTTTAAAGGTAGGAATCCTATATAAAATTCATGATCAATAACTCCAGCCTTCGGATATTAGCTCTAAAACTATTACATTTGACTGCAAATTAAACCAAAGAATGAACTTTGTAAAATTTGATTCCAAGTATTGGTTTCAGAAGCTAATAAACATACATCTAAACCTCACATCATGTCTGAATGTTAAAAAGAATGGAGCTTACTTGTAAAATAGTTCCATGGTTGCACTTTTTTAGTGCAAGTGAGATTGCAGAAGAAGATTTGGAATATGATAAATATATTTTTTCAAAATATTTTGCTAATTTTTTAAATATTTGATAAATGTCAAATTTTAACCGTTTTTAAGTTTTAAATTATAAATTATAAATGAGATAATAAATCTTTGTTTCGATTTAGTTTGAATTTTAAAAATTTAGATTTTTTTGTATTTTTATTATCTGATCTGTATTTTCAAAAACATATATTTTTTAGGCGGCCAGGAGGAGGTTCCATCAGAAATTTGGAGGAGAGGATTCAGGGCTGAGAAAGATTTCTTCAAGAGGTGTTCTCTTGAGAGATAATCAGCGAGTGAATTCTCACTGCCTTTTATAGGCTCAATTTTGAAGTCGAAACAAGAAAGAATGGCTTGCCACCTGGCAAAGATCTGCTTCGAGATAAGATTCTTGATATCTTTTTCAAAGATAAACTTGGACGCCTTTGAGTCAGTTCTGATGACGAATTCTTTATTGATAAGATCGCCTTGGAACTTCTGGATGCAGAGTACTATTGCTAGTACTTCCTTTTTGACGGTGGAATAGTTCTTCTGTGCACTATTCCAGACTCCAGAATGATAACGGACAACAGAAATTTTGCCGTTAAGTTCTTGCTTGAGGATACCTCCGTAACCAATTTCTGAGGCATCGGTATCAATAATGAGCTTGGCCAGTTCGTCCACCAAGGATAAGCATGGGATGCTTTTGGCTAGCTGTTTGATTGATTGGACAGCTCGTGTATGTTCGTCCGTCCATGGCTTTGGATTCTTTTTTAATCTGTCGTATAGCGGCAGACAGATTGAGCGGAGATCCCGGATGAAATCGCCGACATAATTGACGCAACCTAAAAAACGTTGTAGCTGCGTTTTGTCTTGTAGGACATCTGGAAATTTGTTTACGAATTCCAGAGACCCTTGGATTGGCTTGATGATTCCTTGATTGATCTCATATCCAAGAAATCTTATCTGAGTTTGAAACAGCTTGATCTTTGGTTGGGAAACCACAAGACCGTTGGATTTGATTACTTTGAGGAACACCTGTAGATGTTTGAAGTGTTGATCTACAGTGTTGGAGAATACCAAGACGTCGTCGATGTAGACAATCGTGAATTCTTGATATTGGTTGAAGATGTCGTTCATGACCTTTTGGAATTCGGAAGGAGCATTCTTCAATCCAAATGGCATGACATTCCATTCGTACTGACCAAATGGAACATTGAAGGCCGTCTTGTAACGGTCGGCTGGATGAATCTGAATTTGCCAAAATCCAGACTTCATGTCGAACTTTGAGAAGACCTTTGCTAATGTAATTCTCTTCAGAAGGTCTTGGCGATTAGGGATTGGATACCTAATCCATTTGAGAACTTTGTTGAGGGGCTTGTAGTTGATAACAAGCCTCGGGACACCACGCTCTTTTTCGGCCTGATTGTTGACCTAAAAAGCTGAACATGACCATGGGCTTTTCGAAGGGCTTATGAGGCCCTTTTGGAGAAGATCTGTTATTTCGTCTTGACAGGTTTTGACCAGATCTTTATTCATTTGAATGGGTCGGGCCTTTGTAGGAATTTGGGCCTCCTTGAACTTGTCAACATATGGTAGGGTTACCATATGCTTCTTCCGGTCCCAAAATGCGTTTGGGAGATTTGAGCAAACTTCCTTTTCTAGCCTTTTCTGAAAGGCTTGAATCTTGAGTTGGACCGATGGCTTGGTGATTTGAGATGCCACCTTGCAGGTCTTGACTTCGTCTTGAAGGAATTTGATATGCTTTTCCTTTCTGGCGATGCGGTTGATGAATTGATGAATTTCTTCTTCAATATTGTTGACGTACTTAGGAGTTACTGGATTAACAAACTCGAAAGTAATCTCCTTGTCGAACTTCCTTGAGATTATACCCTTGTTAGTAACATGAAATGGGTATAATTGGGTTAGGAATGGAGTTCCTAAGATGATTCCTTCATTAAGGTTTTTGACCAAAATGAAAGTGTTGACTAGGCACACGTCTCCTTTGCAAATGTGCACCTTGGAAAGCTTGAACTGAATAATGAGAGGATTTCCGCTTGCTCCACTCAATGATTCCTTTGTCTTCTCGAAATACTTAGAAGGAATGAGTCCTTCCTGTATTACGTTTTGATCTGCTCCTGAGTCGATAAGGGCCAGAGCTTCGAGCTGGAAGTCTTTGACCTTGAAGACTATCTTTGACATCCATTTCTGATTTTGGACTCTGCTGATATAGTTTATGCTACCAATTTCTCTTGGTTCTTCGATCAGCAATGCCTTTCCCGTAATGCGTTCTCCGGGAATGGTTGAGGAAGTTCCTAGGAATTTCTTGGTGATTTGAATTTCTTGAATCGTCTGAAATGCTTGTTCAAGATATGAAAGCTGTTGCTTATTGTCAGCAACCTCCCGTTTAAGACCTTTTACCTCTTGATAAAGGTCTTCAACTTGAATAGGCTTTCTGGCTTCTCCTTTGATCCGATTCAATATATCCTGGAAAGAATACATAATCGGGGCTTGAATCGTCTTCTGTAGATTTTGCTCTTCTAGGCTTTGCCGTAGCTTCAGAAGACAGGCTCGTTTTGACTCTTCATCAGGAATCTGCTCTATTAGATCAAATAGAGTCTCCTGATCCTTTGTGATGACGTTGATGTGTCCTGAGCACTTGCCGGCGCACCTTCCCGTGCAAGGAATTGCTCCTTCGTCATCGCTTGAACTGTCTTGAGAGTAGAAGGCTTCTTCACTGGAGGAACCTTCATTAATGAGAACGTGGATGCCTTCTTCTTCGGAGGAAGACTCGGTTTGAGAAGACGTGTCATCGTCGGATCTTATGGCGTAGAGAAGGGATTGTCTGGTCTCTTCGTCCATAGTTAGAGCATTGATCTTATCCTTCAGGGGACAGCTACTGGAATAATGACCCTTTCGATTGCACTTGTAGCAAACAGGTGCTTTGGTCTTTGAGGAAAACTGCCTTTTGCCTTTTCTTCTGAAATAGAATTTCCTTTTGCTCCTAGGAAATTCTGGATCTTTAGCTTTGCTTCTGCTAAAGGATCTCTTGGAGGAAGACTTTTTCTTCTTCTTCTTGTCTTCCTTTGGTCCCTGACTAAGACCATACTACTTGCAGAAGGTGCCTAATTCCTTTCGGTAGTCGGAATCTTTGATCACCTTTGTGGTATGCTTATTCTCCGTGCAGAGATTAATGCATAACGCTTGAATTGTGGCAGAGATGTCTCCGTAGGTCAATCCAGCCCAATCGATTTGCTTGGTAACTGAATCGGTTGCCACCGTTTGATAAAACTTTTGTTTCCAGACGTCAGCTCCGCATGTAGTGAGAGTATAAAGACGTGCCATGAATGTGTCTTTATACCATTTGTACCTGCTCATCTTGTGACACCTTAATCCTAGGAGAGATTCTGTCGCAAGATTGAAATGAATTTGAGTGCTACCAATAAAATGCTTGGTCATTGTGTAGACAAGTTGATTGACCATGTCCGGTTCTTCGACTTGGACAGGAACAGAAACATTTTCTGTCTTGACAACTATTCTGCTTGCATTCAAGATACGAAATCTATCTTGCTCAGTCAGTTGGTTGTGCCACCAGCTTCGTAGATTTCCTGTGAAACCGAAGATGAGGATATGGGCGGTTTCAAGAATGGTTTTTCTGGCGCTGAAGGCAGAGGCGGCCAGTAACATTTCTTGAAACGTGTTCATCATTTGGGCTTCAGAATATCCGTCGATATTCCAAATCACTAGAGACATACCATCGTAGGTATGTTTCTCGTGATGAAGGTCATCCCATCCCAGATCTGGAGGTGACGGTTGAGGATAGTGGTTTTTCATGTCCACCCATTGAGCTACTGGAAGAATCTTCGAAGTAGAGGCTTGAGGCAAGATATCTCTTCTGATCATGTTGATTCCTCTTGGGTTCTCGGCTTTACTTGCCGTGACTCTATGACTTTCCATCGGCTTTTGTGGCTCTTTGTTGATGGAAATTGCAGCTAGACGCTTGTTGATTTCAGCTAAGTAGTCTGAATTATCGTCTTTGAGTTTTCCGATACTAAAGCTGTTGGGCTGAAAGATCGGTTGGTTTGGATCGGGTTGAGGGATTTCTGGATGCTTACTCTTGACTGGAAATCCTGGATTTTCAATTCTTTCTACGGCTTTGGAGACTGTAGAAAGGACCTTGTTGGTGTAATTGAGTTGATGTTGAATGTTCTTGATTTCTCGAACTCCAACCTTTTGAACCTTATCTTCGTCAATGGTCTTGTAGGGAGAAGAGACCATCTTGATGGCAGGGATAACTGGATGAGGAAAAATAGCTTCTTTTTCAGGAGGATACTTAGAAGCTATCTCTTTGCCACTTCCTGTGACCCAAACTGTAGATCCTCTAATCATTGCGATTTGGCCATCTTCACGAAGTTTCTTGACAAGAGCTTCATTTTTTGCTCTTTCAATTTGCTTCATCTTGCTGATGAACTCGGGTTCTTGAATGATGGGTTTCCTTGTCTTTGGATCAGCTTTTACCCATGCTTGAAGATATTTGATCCAGCAGTCGGCAAATCTTTTGTCATCTGTAGTCTCTTGGTTGATGACGTTGATTTGATTGTAGACTGGTTCGGTTCTTCTTTCCATGTCAGATTGTGTGGGAGAGAGAGATCCGTCGTTGTAGTGCACGTCAGGGATTGTATGAGAGAAATCCACTGTTGCTCTGGTTGAACCTGATCTTTTGAAAGGACTGGAGAAAGAGTCTTCAGATCTGATTGAGGAAGTGCTAGGACGACTGCTCAATATCTCACTTATCTTTGGATATGGAGCTTCTGTGTTGAATTGAATCTCGACGTTTCCATCAGGGAACTCGGTGATTGATGCCTCGGTGCTAGATCTGCTGACTGGGGCTGTTTCTCCTTGTAACTTCCAGATGGGATTTTTTGTCAGATCGTTCCACTGAAGAGTTTTAGGGATGGTTATGGAAGACTTTTGCAGATTTACTTCCATAAGCATGATATAGCCTTTGGGGGAGATTCCTAAGGCTTTAGGAGAAAGGTTTGTATGCATCAGTTTGAAATAGATTCGGTACGAGACGACGAAGGAAAGAGATCCGTCCTTCAGTTCAAGTCCTTGAGAGTGAACATCAAGGGTAAGAGAATCCATGATGTTTTGGTCTTGGAGGGATATAGTAAGGGCCGGTTTGCAGTTAAAGTAGACTGGTCCTTGTTCCAAGTTAGATTGAGCAATCCCTAAGAGAGAGGGAGTAAATCGGAGATGCCTCTTATCTCTGAGAGCAAGGTAGACGAGAACGTCTAAACCTTCCCTAAAGAGAGGTTTTAAGGCAACTTGAACGCATCCGATGTGGAGGTACTTGAACTTATTCTTGACTTTGAAGAGGGTATCTTCAGGCAGAAGCTTGATTGCAGTGAACTCGTCTTTCATTGCAGCGTTCTCTTCAGTTATTACGATAACGTCTTGCTGAGAGAAATTGAAGGTATTTATCTTGTATACCTGGCTGGGATCGATCTTCGGAATAGACCAATTCTTGAGTCGGTTTTCAACTTCAGCCAGATGGGCTTCAGCTGAATTGTGGCTGGTGATAGCCTTTGAGATTTCATCTTTAGATCTTGAAGATCCAAGATTCTTTGAAGAGGAAGAAGAAGTAGTGGTATCGATGATCGCTGGGGAGTGAGGAGAGAGTTTAGAGAGAAAATTAGAGATCATAGAAGGAGAGAGAGGGAATCCATTAGTTTCCAGATGATGAACTTAGATCCTTTAGGGTAGTAGTTTCTTCTTATAATAACAGATTTCTTAACTAAATCATATTAAGTTTTTCGATCAATCAACCCTCTAAACCTTAAATATCCGCATGGTTCTAGTATGAATATTAGAAGAGTTTGTCCAGATCTTAAAGGTTTACGACTCCTTTATGAAGATGAGAATGACTAACTCTTATAATTTTCATGTTTCAAACCACTGGATAAACTAAGACGAGGAGAGACTTCCAAACTTAATATTCATTAGAGAAGAAATGAAATCATAAGAGGAACTACTTACCAGAAAAGAACTTAGAACACCATCCTTCCACCTCCGGATTCAGAAGGGAGTTTACTCCATAGAGAGAGAAAGAAGAGAGAGAAGTAAAATGAGCAACTAAGGCTCTGATCCCATTGAGGGTCGGATGCCATTGCTATATATAGAAAAAATCAATAATTGCAGCTTATTGCCCCAATTATTAATTTTCACTATTGTCTTCACAGTAGTTCCAACAATTGATACAGGATCGCCAGAATGGCCGACAGGACATGACCCCTGATTGACCTTATCTGATGATTACTTCATTTGAAACTTATATGATAAGATTTGTGGGACAGGACCCCCATTTCTTCTTATCAAAACATAAATACAAAAATACAAAAATACAAAAATTACAATAAAGTAAAGCGGTAAAATAGATGGGATATGTCTGCTAACCCTAATTTCTTCATCGAGAGCTTTGATTGAGGAGATAATGACGTCACCCGACTGTCTTCAGAGTGGCATGGACTACTGATTCCTTATATCGATCGTGTAGGCGTCTTTCAGGCTTGTCGACCAATAAACCCCACGGTGGTCTTACTTCGGCTTCCTCGCCTTGCTGCCACGGGTCTAAGAAAATCTTCAAACATGAATTTTGCCCACTGAGATATTGGAATCCTCCTGGAAATGATCCCAACCAGAGTTAGTCCTTCGCTAACGGCGTTGCCTGAGGGTGGTAAATCCTCTTCTGAAGTATGTCATCTTCGTCATGGATTCTTCTCTTTCAAATGCTTCCTTTGATGAACTCGAAATTAGCAGACTGAAAAAGTGATGATAAGATCGGAATACAAAGATATTATCTTAAATAAATGCAAGAAAATATAAACAAATTAATTTACATAAAATTTTTACAATAATTAAAATTTAAAAACACTTGAATTAAATTAAATTAAACTATTGAGACACAAGTTTGGACTAGTACGGTTGTGTGTCCAAAAATGGGTCGTTGATGTCGTATCCTTCATATGGATCGAAGGTGTCGTCATCATTGATTGAGGCTGGAGAAGTTACTTCGTCCGGCAAGTCGTCTTCGTCATCGGAGAGGTTGACTACGACGTTGTTGACAACAGTATTGAACTCCTGTTGAGAGCTGGCTCCCGCCAGGGTTGACATGACAGCGTTCTTTGTGAGGAGAAAGGTTTCATCCTCTTGCTTCGTCATATCCTGGAGATGAATATTGGCTTTGAACCAATCTTTCAACTCGTTGACGTCGAGATGGGAGTAGTTGTATTTTTCCCACCATTTGATCTTGAGTGTTTTGCTCAGCGATTTGAAGTTTCCTGATGGACCTATCTGGAAATTCCAGCAAAAGATCCATGGGACTTGAAAGTACAAAGCAAATCTAAACGTCTTAGAGAGAGGAGACGGATAGATGCTTAATTGAAACAAGTGGAAAGAACGTTGGATCTCAACTGGGAAAATCTCCTCAGAGAGTCCAAAGTAATACCACCAAGTTTGAAACCAGTTTGGAAAGTGCATCTTGTAAGCTTGCTTACAGAATGTCATAAACCAAGAGTGGTTGTAAGCTTGAAGCCAGAATACGAAATACCATGCCCTGGTGTAGTCACGGTAATTGTAAGATGGCGGATTGAAGGGATGAGAAAATTTCTTTCCTACAAACATTCCTTGTTTCCAAGAGGAAGGAGTGAGGACACGAAATATTCTAAGCTTTGAGTAAATGAACTTTGAGGGATCATTCTTGTCCGGGACATGAGTTATCTCAGCAGATTTGGAGTCTACTAAAATATACTCGTAGAAGGTCCTGGTCTTTGAGACATCCTCGGGTAAGAAATTGAATCCACGAGGGAAAACTTGACTACAGATTTCTTGGACAGAAGGTCCATCGAATTTTGTTTCAATGGTTAAGTCCACCATAGATGTTTTGGTGAAATAACCTTGAATTGGAGGTCTGGGCAAAAAGGGTTTTGGCCTGACTATTTGAGAAAATGAAGAAGGATTCTTCGGAATTGGAGATCGTGCCGAAGCAGCACGCTTTGTTGGAGTTGTTGGTCCAGAGGGACGTAACAAACGGGGAGAAGGCACTGGGATCGAACTCTCAGGGCCTGATTGAATGGTCAGGGCTCTTTGAGATGAACCTTGACGATGCCTGGATACTTGCTGGAACTGCAAGTCCATGGCATAATGTTCTGCACTCATAGGAGAGGGTGCAGATGATTGAGTTAAGGGTTGTTTTCCCTTAGAAGGGGGAGTAGTTCCTGAAGAGGAAGCTACTGATTGAGGTGAAGATACTTCACTGCTTTGAATGGGAGGCCGAGGCCTCGGTGGTTTTGGCCGTTGGCGGCCAGGAGGAGGTTCCATCAGAAATTTGGAGGAGAGGATTCAGGGCTGAGAAAGATTTCTTCAAGAGGTGTTCTCTTGAGAGATAATCAGCGAGTGAATTCTCACTGCCTTTTATAGGCTCAATTTTGAAGTCGAAACAGGAAAGGATGGCTTGCCACCTGGCAAAGATCTGCTTCGAGATAAGATTCTTGATATCTTTTTCAAAGATAAACTTGGACGCCTTTGAGTCAGTTCTGATGATGAATTCTTTATTGATAAGATCGCCTTGGAACTTCTGGATGCAGAGTACTATTGCTTCATCGATCATCACACAGCTTCTTCTTCTTCTTAATCGTCTTCGTGTGGCTTCATCGTCTTTCACTTCTTCCTCTCTTTTTTACGTTAATTAGCATCGTTGTCTCTCCTTGTTTTTCTTCTCCGTTGATCGCTTGCTTCTTTTTTCTTGTTCGAGACATTGAGAGCCATAGGTTGAGAGGGAAAGATACGTGTTCAAATGGTATTCACTAATAGATTGTCATCGAAAGCAAAAGTGAGAGATTGAGAGAGGGAAAGACATTGTGTTTGATGGAATTGGCATATAAATCATCACTGGAAAAGCAAGATCGAGAGCAAAAGATTGAGATAAGCGAAGATATTGCGTTCAATGGTATATTCACAAATGGACGATTGTCATCGAGAGTGAGAGTAATAGAGTTTATTTATCACTATAAAAACATGTCAGATAAGAAGAAGAGGAACAAGAAGAGTATGCTGGGGAGGAAGAGAAGAAATCTAATAAATTAAATGGAGGTTGAAGAAGATACGTTGGTGAAGTTATGATTCACATGCAGTTGAAGAATGGGCTTTGGATATCTTTCAATCAGGCCATGAAGAAGAAGATGTGAGAAATCTACAAAAAAAAAAAAAATCTATTTTTGTAAAGAATTTAGAAGCAATTGCCATTTTTCAAAATTTCCCTTGAAAAAACTATAACTTTCTACAAAATTAATTCATATAGTAACTAATTTGAGTATTCGTCACCTTTTCTAAAATTTACAAAACTTTACTTGAGTAAAAGTTAATGAAGATTTTCTCACACTAACTAATCCAAACTAAGCTTAGTTAGTGCTAATTGGCACAATCAATCTGATAAAATAAATTAGGAATTAGTTAATTTATATGAATAAAACAATTCCAAAAAATATTTATGCTTCATGTATCAAAAATTAAAATCGATGAAGACATTATTATTTTTTCATAAATTCCAGATTTACCTTTATTAGTTTTGAACAGTGCGGGACAATTCTTCACTTTTTCTTCTTCTTTTACGACATTTATTTATCTCCTCTTCGTATTATTACTTCTCCTTTTTCACATTCTCATTTCTTCTTGTTCGCAATTTTTTCCTTCTATCTCTCATCTTTTTTTCTTTCTTTCTTTTTCTATTACATGATCATGTACCAAAATCTAAACAATCAGTTGTCTATAAGTGATAGATCTAAACGATTGTGTACCTATATCTAAACAAGATCGTATACCAAGATCATTTAGATTTGGTACAAGATCATTTACCAAGATCTAAACGATTGTGTACAAATTTCTAAGCAATTTCGGTTTAAGATTTAACATATAATCATTTAGATTCGGTATAAAATGACTTACCATAGTCTGAACAATCATACATCAAGATGTTCACAGGTGTCATCAATAATCAAAAGGTATTTTTGTTATTTCACATTGCGGGCTTTTGAACTTTTTTTGTTTTCAAAATTGTTCCATATGAATAAATATTTTCTATTTTTGAAAAAATTTCCAAATATTATTGATATTACTTTTGACATATATTTATTTAATAAGTCAGTTAGGGTTTTCAAAAAAAATTTCTCTTTAACCAGAAACGAGCCTATATTAATTATATTTTCCACTCGAAACCACCAAATTGGCCGACTTCAACCGTTTCGGTTAGTTTAAAGTGATTTTTTCGGGTTTTCGTTTACTCGACTCATAATATATATTAAGACAAAATAAGGACGTGTTTGGTAGAGAATCTAAATTCTATTTTATGTTTTTGGATCCACTAAATTCAGTGGATATGTGTTTGGGGGACACTCTACAATTTAAATAGTGCAAATTCTATAAGCAATATTTTTTTTTATGTTCTGATTGTATCTAGATTTTGACTTTTACATTTTAAGATGAAGAATTAAATTAATTACATTTAAAATCACTAAAAATACAATATATATATATATATATATATATGATGCAAACTCAATTCATTTTTATATTCATTTTCAAATATAATATGTATTATGTAATGTATTATAAATTATATAATAATACAGAACAACACAATTATATAAATTTTTAGGTTAAATTATAAGTTTGGTCCCGAATAGAATTTAGTCTATATGATTTCTAACTAGAACTTAGTCCATTTAATTTGATAAAATCACATAAAATAATTTCACTTGCAATGACTTTTTACGAAGGTTGTCAAACCATAAAGATTAATATGATGTTTTATCAAACTATAAGTTAAACTCTAAATTTCTCCAAACAACATGGACTAAAATTACAATTTAACTAATTTTGTAAGCATAAATTATATTCATAAATAAATTAAAAATAGCTAATTGTCAACTAAATCTTAGTGGATAAGTAAAACGAGGACTTTTTATGAATTATAAATATATAATATGAAACACATTTAAACTTTTTTTAAAAAAACTAGAATTCAATTTTTGAAATCGTCACCAAAAAAAACATATCCAAAAACATAAATTACACTTTTCAAACTTCCATTTCAGATTCTCTACTAAATATACTATCATTTCTCTTTTGGGCATCCGCATATTTTTGCTCCTTCAAAACAAAAATTTTTAGGGGATAGTCGCTGATATTTTATCGAAATAATGTTGTTTAAAAAACTTATTACAAAAATGATATTGTTTTGAAACGATTTACAAAAATATTGCACTTTAAAAAAAATTAAAAAAACAAAAAAAAAAGACCAAAAAATGTAAATTTTCTTTAAGAAATAAAATTAATAAGGAAGACTCGTCCACCAATCTAATTTTCATTCCTCTTTTTTCAGTTACTTTCTTAACTAAATTTAAATTTTAAATTATTATTATTATTATTATATAAAGTTTAATTTTGACAAAACAAAAATGTAATTTTTAATTATCATATATATATTTTAAAATAATATTAAAAAAAACATGATTTTAACCATTTTGGAATCTTTAGTCATATTAATATAGTTGTGAGAGTAAGACCTAAAAGTAAAGATAATATCAAATTTGATCCTAGCCTATTATAAATTAAGAAATTCATATATTAATCTTGGTAAGATCAAAATAAATCCCCTATAATGGTTTCATACGAGTTATCTAATAATTTCTTACTTCTTCCCTAATATTCAATTTTCTTATTGGACTTAGACATTGCTGATGTAATATGAGAGTGGTACGTTTTCTTTTACCAAAATTTGATATCATGTGCATGTTACATGTATGTGTGTGCAACATATAGAGAGTAGTAAAGGGGTGAGCATAGATATTGGGAAGAGGTTTACACAATCATGTACCAAATTTAAATGATCCTGATAAACGATCATTTATATTTGTAGTGAAAGAAGGACATGAATTGATACTGATAATGGAAAAAGAAAAAGGAGATGGCACCGAGGATGGGATATAACAAAGAATGGAAAAATTATTGAAGAGTCACGAAAAAATCACGAATGGGAATATGAAGAAGGAGAAGTAGAACTAATAATATAAAGAAGATGCGCATGCATTCAATGCAAAATTCAAAACTAATATAGGCAAATCTAGAATTTATAAAAATATTAGGTTTCATGGACTTTTTTTTTTTTTGTTACACGGGCCGTAAATATTTTTTGGTTTTGTTTTATATATGTAATTAGCCTTTTTTTTATTGATTCAATCTAATCTAATATTTTTGTTTTTATGTTATTTTTTTTATTAATCAAATTTTATTGTAGAGTTTTTTATAATAATTAATTGTGTATATTGTTTGTCGTTTTTTATATAGAAAATGACAACAAATATATGTCATTTATGTTGTTTACAAATGACCATATGATTAACTTTCATGTGAAAACTTAAATGGTGCATTTGTATGTGACTTGCCGTCTTCTTGTTAGCCAAGCCATTAGTTGAGCCATTTTGCTATTTTGGTGAGTATTTGATTGAGTTTTGGAACTCCCATCAAATATCTACTTTTTATCATAAATAATTTAAATTATGAATTTAAGTTGGATTGTTTTCTCGAAGGTTTAGGGTAATTTAAAGGTAAAAGATTCTACTATTAGGCCTTCAAAAATAAATTAAGAGCTTGCATGTATTTTTCATTATGCATTGATGTAGCTAAGATGCAAAATGTGATTGATGTGGATGAATGATATGTTATGACTTATATGATATAATTGATATGTTATGACAAATGATATATTAATAACATGATAATGACGTTATGATTGATATTCATGTCATGTTATTATATTTATGGTATGTTACATGCTATAGATATGTGTTCTGTTCACTCTATCCAATCACAAGCAATTACTAAAAATTTACGGTCATCAATTAATATAAAATGAATACATTACCACGGTAAATATCCATAAATTAAAAAATTCACGAAAACATAAATTTTAAAATTAAAAAAAAAACTTAAAGAAATTTATGCAATTTAAAAATACAAATAACACATTTTTAATAAGTTTCAATAACAATAAAATTAATTTTCATCAAAAATAGATTTTTCGTTGGAGAGAAAAAAACAGATTAGTGTTAAATTAAAATTTAAGAATTTAGTTTTAAGAACGAAAAATAAAATTCAAATTGAATAAAAATAAAAAAAATTATATGAAAATTTAAAAAAAAAAGTAGAATTTAATTTTTAAGAATAAAAACAATTCATAAAGATTAAAAAATTACATGATTTTTTTTATAAAAAAATATAATTTAGTTTTCAAGAATGAAAATTAAATTTAAATTGAATAAAAATAAATAATTTATATGGAAAATAAAGAAAAAAATTGAATTTAGTTTTTTTTAAAATCAAATTGGAACAAGAAAAAATAAAATAAAATAAAATAATTTAGTTTTTTTTAAAATCAAGTTGAAGAAAAAAAATAAAATTCAAATTGGATTAGATAAAAAAATTATAAAAAGAACTTAAGAAAAGAAAATTTGATATGAAATAAAAACAAGTTGGAAAAAAAAAATTGGGCGACAATGAGAGAGAAAAAAGAAAGATTTAGTTTTGTAAATAGTTTTAAAAAGAACCATATTAATATAATTATACCTTTAGCCGCCATGAAAACAGAAATTAATAGAAACTAACTTCCCTTAATTAATAACAAAATTATAATCATAAGGTTTAACAAATTCCACATATACCGACGAAAATGGTGACTCCTTAGCATTCTTAAACAAAGATTTCCACTCTGCAACAAACTCCCCTCCTCCTCCTCCTCCTCCTCCTCCTCCTCCTTATTTAAACCCCCTTTTCCTTCTCAAATTCTCCACCAATAAACCTTCAAATTCCACAATTTCCTCAAACAAACATGACCCCAATGCCCATGGGACAGCTCTGGAACAATGTCGGCTCTTTAATGGCCACCGCCATGTTCATTTGGGCAATCATCCAACAATACTTCCCTTACAATCTTCGTGCCTACATCGAACGATACGCTCACAGATTTTTTGGGTTTCTTAATCCTTACATCACAATCACTTTCCCTGAATACACCGGCGAGCGTCTCCGGAAAAGTGAAGCCTTCACCGCTATTCAGAATTACCTCAGTTCACGAAGCTCAATTCGAGCTAAGCGTCTGAAAGCAGAGGCGGTTAAAGATAGCAAATCTTTGGTTCTTAGTATGGATGATAATGAAGAAGTTATTGATGAATTTCAAGGCGTTAAGATTTGGTGGACTTTTAGTAATACCGTACCCAAAACTCAGAGTATATCTTACTACCCTACTTCCGATGAGAGACGATTTTACAAACTGACGTTTCACCGGCGACACAGACAAACCATTCTTGACTCTTTTATTAATCATATTATGGAAGAAGGAAAAGCCGTCGAGCTGAAAAACCGGCAACGGAATCTTTATATGAACAATTCCGGTGAGAGTTGGTGGCATAAAAGTAATTGGAGACATGTCCCTTTTGAGCATCCAGCCAAATTCCGTACTCTGGCTATGGATCCGAAGAAGAAACAAGAGATTGTGAATGATTTAGTGAAGTTTAAGAACGGGAAAGAGTACTATGAGAAAGTGGGGAAGGCTTGGAAACGTGGTTATCTTCTGTATGGTCCACCAGGAACAGGGAAATCCACCATGATCGCTGCCATGGCGAATTTCATGGAGTATGATGTTTATGATCTTGAGCTGACGTCTGTCAAGGATAATACAGAGTTGAAGAAGTTGTTGATCGAGATTTCGAATAAATCCATTATCGTGATTGAGGATATCGATTGTTCACTTGATCTTACGGGGCAACGGAAGAAGAAAACAGAGGAGGAGGGAG